>JBBPBX010017448.1:10865-46829 GCA_038048925.1 Garcialebias charrua
TGTGTGTGTGTGTGTGTGTGTGTGTGTGTGTGTGTGTGTGTGTGTGTGTGTGTGTGTGTGTGTGTGTGTGTGTGTGTGTGTTTAATTGCTCTTTGGGCTACTTACTTGCCTTAACCCAACACTGTAAGTGAAACAAGGCATTTCTTGAGTTGCTGTCAATTATGCTATAATACATATCGTCTTTCCCATTCCAGAAAACAACAACAAACAATGACAGCCTTCATGATGGAAACACATCATGCACACCACAGCAAGCAACTATCTTGGCTGAAAGATCCTTAAATGATCTTCATCAACATGAGGCCTCTGTCGATAGTTGAAGATGAAGGATTCACTACAAGGAATTGGCAGATCCATCGATTAATCGAAGGGGGATTTTTTTTTGACCTATTAATCGATTATTGAAATAATCGTTAATTGCAGCCCTAGTGTGAATTATACATTTTATTCTTTCTAATTCTTAATTATTTAATTTAATTTCAATATCCTTTATCTGTTTTTTCTGTGTAAACATTATCACCTTTGTTCTTTCCACAGAGAATTTAAACCCCCATTGAGATGCCCATTTCTCTATTTTAACAATAGCATCTTGAATTTTTTTAGCAGTAAAGTCTACATTATGTCCCCTCTTCCATATGGCTCCATCATCCACAAAAAGCAAACAGCCCATTCCCTTTTTAATTTCTGTAAAAACATAATCTATCATTATAGAAAACAGTATTGGGCTTACAAAGTATAATGCTGCCCTGCGGTATTCCATTTTCAACTGTATATTTTTTTAGAAAGATGTTGACCTATTCTAACTTGTAAGTTTCTATTTGATAAGAAGTCCTTAATCCAATTAAACATTTTACCATTAATACCTATTTTACACATTTTGATTAATAATCCTACCCACAACATGCCATATGCTTTTTCTGTGTCAAAAAATACTGCAATAACCATTTCTTGATTTACCTGTGCCCTCTTAATATTCCAAACATATTGTAGAATCATATGTATTACAAACTTTTCTAAACCTGCTTTGATATTTAGAAATATATCCTTGTATATTTAAATACATGTCAATCAATCATCAATCATTTTTTCCATTATTTTGCACATATATTTGAAGTTAATGCAATGGGTCTATAATTTCCTGGTTTTGTCTGTCCTTACCTGGTTTAGCTATTGGAACAATAACTTATTCCTTCCAACTTCGTGGTAGTTTCCCCTCTTCCCACACTTTATTATACATCTCTAAAATAATATTTTTGGCTGTTTCACTAAGATGTTCTATCATTGTATAACAAATTTCATCTTTCCCAGGTGCTGTATTCTTGGTTTTCCTGAGTGCACTATTTAATTCTGCTTTTGTAGAAGGTTCATTAAGTAGATTATTGGTTTCATCGATATTCTGTAGCAAGTCTTCATATTTTAATTTTGTTGCGTTCCTACCTTTTCTTCCCTCATCACTAACGTTACATGTACCGGTACTATGAATTTTACTAAATGTTTCAGCTAAAATTTCAACTTTTTCTTCATCTTTAACTATTGTTGTGTTATCTAACTTTAATATTGGATATCTATACCCATTATTAATACCACTCATTCTTTTAATTACTTTCCAATTTTTTTAAATTTTTGTTTCTCTCCCATAAGTATCACAAAAGTGTAAAATATTTTCTTTTTGCTTCCTTAATTATCTTCCTAACCATTACTTGCTTTTGTTTATATTCAATAAGATTCTGGTCAGAGCCATATAGAGAGAGAGTTGCGACACTCCCATAATCTCCCATTGTAAGAATGGAATGCAGAAGTCACGTGGGTCATGGAGCGGCGATTTGTTCCAAACAGCAGCAGTTCTAGCATTGAACGTAGTTCATTCTTGTGTTGGTTTGTTAAGTGTCCTTGGGTGTCATGAAAGGCGCTTTTAAATAAAATGATTATTATTATTATTATTATTCTTGATGTTTCAGACGTGTTTTCTCCGGTAAGTTGATGAAATTACATTTTTTTTACCATTGTGAAGCGTTAGCTGACTGTTCTGTACCATTTTATCAACATTAGTACTTCATGGTCACCAGTTTTAGTTAATTAACCATGTTAAATTGCTGGTTGTGTTTTAACTGCAGCTAGCTCTGCCATCATGACTGGTTTAAACGGGTCTATTTCTGTGTAATTCAGCGTTTTAAAATATTCATTACAGCTTAAATTTTGAAAGTTTTTTTTTATTTTTTATGGTAATTCCAGTTACTGAACTCTCAACTAGAAAATACAGCCTTTTTTTCCTGAGAGATTGACGTGGTTAATTTAAAGTTATAGATCCTTTGTCAAAGACGGCAGCATAAATTGTGACATTATCATTAAAGAAAAATGTGATCGTGGAGATGAGTAATTTTTAAGTTTTCCAGGTAAACCACAGGAGAATGACTTCAGTGAACTGCATTCAAACAAAGTATCACAAAGGTACAAGATCTCGTTTTCTGTCTCCCCAAAACAATAATTGTTGAATCAAGATGTTTGAATAAAATTATTTTAACACCATAACCTTCACTAATTGGTATTTACTGCAGGACTGTTAATTTAAATTTGTTTTATATTATTAGTTTAGCATATGTAATCATGGGTCAAGTCCAGATGAGACTCTCTTTCAAGACAGAACAAGAAATAAGAATTATTACTAAGAATATCAGCATCAATAAACTGTAGAACTGTAACAAAAAAAAACTTATTAAACTATCACATTCATGTCCATCTTCATGTTTTCAGATTGACTGAGCGGTGAGCTAAGAAATGACACCAGGTTGGTGGAACTGGTCAGTCCTCATTGATAGAGAGATGGAGCTGGTAAGTTAATGGAGGAGTGCTGGAGCTGAATGGGTGATGGTGACTGTAAAAATAAAAATCAAATTAAAGTGATTAGAAATTAGTTTTTCAAATACCAAATGCAAGCCTTGCAACAACATTTTCTGAAATTTACTGAAATTTTCTTTGTGGGACTGCGTAATTTTTTTTCTGAAGTTCTTCTATCTTGCTTATGTAATTTCTTTGTGTTCTAATTGTTCCCTCAGGTTTTTCATCTGTTCCCTGATTGCATCGCCTGTTGATCCATCCTCCTGGTCCTGTAGATCCTGGCTCATCAGTTCCTGGCATGTCCCTGTCCTCTGAGGATACATATTCATCTTTCCCTCATCTCACTCACCTCATTTCTGTTTCTTCTCAATCTCTGAAATTACAATGGCACTGTTAGCATGAAGATTATTGTTCAATAAAATATTATGTGTATTATTTAACACCAATCGTAGCAAAGTTTACTTTATTCATTCAACCTTTATTTAAATAAATAAATAAATGTCACATTTTTGTCATCTGTGTATGTTTCCCATACTTGACAGACGAAATTGGCCTCTGCATTTAACCCAACCACCACCAGGTGGTGCAGTGAGCAGCCGTAGTCAGCGCCCGGGGAGCTGGGGAAAATAGATGTGCACTCATAGACACCCCAAGGTGTGCCGTGGCCGGGGTTCGAACCTGGGTCCTTCGGATCCAAAGTCTGATTCCCTAGCCACTACACCAGGTGGGTTGATCCCATTGAGCCTCGAGGACTCATTTACAAAAGAGAGCTGGTTACAAACAAAGAATGATGACAACAGTGACAACAATAGACAGTTATAAAAGAGGCATAAAGATTTTTTTTTAAATCAAATTAAAATAAGATGGCAAAAACAGCTATATTATAAGATGAATGTAGAATACTAAAAACAGGAACTTTAGAACAATATGTGTTACGATATATATTACATATTTTATAATAAATTGTTTGGTAATTTATTTTTCCACAATTAACACTTATTTTGTCATCTGTTATGATTTTAACTAGAAACAGTTTCATTTAAAATAACATTTTAATCAGTGCATTACAATTTTACAGTAGTAGTCAGGCTACAAGCACAATCAACTTGGTTATCCAGGTACTCAGTTGCTATTAAAAATAAAAAATAAAAAAGTATAACAATTATTTAATGTGTAGAAATGAAGAATTCATTCCAGATGATCTAAGGTAAGCTGGAGCAGTTCTGAACTGATGGCATGGAGGACAAGGTGGAGCATTATCATGCAGAGAACATCAGAAATAGCTTTATAACAGGTGTTACTCTGTTTTTATTTTTATTTTTTAACGTGTGTAACATTATAAAACACTGTTGACATGTCTATATTGATCATTGTATTGCATAGACATTTTTTTCTAACAAATGTGTTTACAGTCTCGTTTCACTGTAATGATAAATGCATCTGCCACGTCTGAAAATGCTTTAATAAAACGCATAGTCGGTGAATTAATCAATAATCAGTTAAGTAATCGGTTTGTTACTGCTCAATAATTACTGAAAGACACCGGACAAAGTAAGAAAAGTTGTTTTCTTGTGTCATGTTGCACCAGTAGCTGCTCAAACTGACTGACAGCGACGAGCTGTTTGGAACTACTGAGAGCTGCATGAACCACGTGTCCGCTTCTCGGCAAGTTCAAAGATTGTCGCAACTCTCTCTCTCTATGGCTCTGATTCTGGTGTATCAAATTACTTTTAAGTGCTTTAATGGCTCAATTTGTTGCTTTTATTGCTTCACTACAATCATTTGTCCATCACGGTACAATATTTTTATCTCTCTGGCTCCCTCCTTTTTTAATTGCTTGTTCTGAAATCTCCAAAATCATTTTACAAACACAACTATTTACATCATTAACATCCATTTTCATGTAAATTTTCTCTGTCCTTTTATTACTCAAACATTTGAATTTATTCCAATCTGCTTTATTAAAGTTACAGTTCTTATTTACTTTTATACTATTATTATTCAGTTTTATTCCATTTGTTATTTTATTGGAATAGTGATCACTACAAATTGTTGTATTTTTATTAATGTCCCACCAGCTAATTCCAGCCATTGAGTTTGACACAAGTGTTAAATCTATTACTGATTCTGCTCCTGTTCTCACATTAATACTTGTTCCCCTCCCATAATTAAGACATATTAGGTTTTTAATTTCTATTAACTCTTCAATACGTTGTCAATTTTTATCATTACATTTGCCCCATAACGTGCTATTAGCATTAAAATATCCACACCATATAACTTTTCCTTCCATATATCCCATCATTTCCTCCATCATTTCTATTGTCAGTAGTTTACATGGATTATAAAAACGTGTTCTACATTTTCCTTCTACCCCCCATATTTCAACTACAATATACTGTATTCCAATTCTATACCTTTCCCTACAATCTGATATTTTATTCCCTGCTTTATATAAATCCCACACCCTCCTCCACTTCTCTCTTCTCTGTCCCTTCTTATATGTCCCTTCAGGGTTTCAGACAGGTCAGAAACAGGAGTGAACCCAATTGTGCAGGCAAGAGTCAGAATCAAGGATTATAAAAATAAATCATCTTTTAATAACAAATTAAAGAGCTGGCAAGGCAGTAAAACTTACTCTAAGAAGAATCAGGACAGACTGGATCAGACAGGACAGACTGGCAGGTTATACCCAACGAAGACACAACAAAGAACAGACTGGCAGGCAAGCTATATATACACACAGACAAGACAGGACACAATCACAAACACCTGGGAACACAAGGTGGAAATCATTTTAAACAAATGGGATGACACAAGGGTGCACAGACAAAGGATGCCCACTAGATGGTATCATCCCTACAGTACCCTTTTATAACAAAATCCAGGTTAGGTTTTAACCATGTTTCCTGTCTGCATATAATCTCTGGATTATGCTGGTGAAGACTCTCAGTCGTCCAGGACATGATAAAATCAAAAAAGGCGTTCAATACAGAAACAACTGGACTTTATTTGTTACAGAAATCTCTGGATTGTCTTCAAATCTGTGTGACCAAGATGGCGGCTGAGCAGAGTGGATGTTTTTAGTAGGGCTCCTGCCGGTACTACTTCCAAAGGAGTATTTGGAGGGCTTGTACTTGCAGTTTTTTGCACTGGATGTGCAGAGAGGAGCTCTGAAGGGGCTGCAGAGATTGGACTGGAACATGCGATTCAGAATTATGAATCTACAAGCCAACGTGTCCGTGAGTTTTGTTGAGAGTTAGCCTAGCGTAGCTACAGACTGGGCTAATCAAAGCTAGCCGAGCTGGATCACCGTGGCCGGGTGCCGTAGCTGCGAGCTTCAGTAACAAATAAACCGGAAAATACGCTGGTTTGTTACGAAGAAAAGCGGGCTGGCACGCTGGAGGTGCTTTGTTGCAGCGAAAGAATACAACAAAGCACGCTACAGTGGTAGCGCGGTGGTACACGTGGGCCAAGCGCCGTGAACTCAGTGAACGCAGCCTGGAGCTTCAAGCTGGGCCGAGCGTCGCAAGTGCACGAACCGGAGGACCACCGCCTGGGGCTGCGAGCTACGCCGAGCACAGTGCACGAACCGGAGGACCGCCGCCTGGAGCCACGAGCTGTGCTAACTGGGCTAACACCGGAGCTGCTGCGACTGTAGGAGGCCCAACACCGTGTGCAAACCGGAGGACCACCGCCTGGGGCTGCAAGCTGCGCCGAACACCGTGTGCAAACCGGAGGACCACCGCCTGGGGCTGAGAGCTAAGCCGAACACCGTGCACGAACCGGAGGACCACCGCCTGGAGCCACGAGCTGTGCTAACTGGGCTAACACCGGAGCTGCTGCGACTGTAGGAGGCCCAACACCGTGTGCAAACCGGAGGACCGCCGTCTAAGCCAGACTAGTGAGCCAACCTCTTCGGATAACAGATCTGATTGCTGCAGACTGCTGAGACCGTGAGTTCTGAACTAACCGCTGATCTGGGCACTGGGCCACAGCCACCATCGTTAGGCCTGTGAGCCTCGTGGAAGGGCCACGTGGTTCAGTAAACAAACCATCAACCAGAGACCTGCTACCATTAGACTACAAACTCTGTAAGTATGATGAGAAATAAAGGACACAAGACACTAGAGCCGGAGGGAAACAACTCAGCAGAAATGCAAGACTTTAAAAAATCACTAAACTATATATAAGTGAAAAACTATCAAAATTATGAGCAAAAATTGATTCATAGGCCGGTCTGGTTGATGAAATAAGACAACTGAAAGAACTGATAATTAACAAAGACAATAAAATAGCTGAACTGGAAAAAAAATAGATGACATGGAACAATACACAAAAAAAAACAACGTGGTGATCACAGGACTTGATGTTAGTAAGTGTCGGACATTTAAACAAGCTCTCACTAACACTGGCCCAACTGAGGATGCACCACAGGATTCTTCAGACAGGACAGACTCCTGAAAAACTCTGGAGGAGCATGTAGTTAATTTTTTATGCATGGGACAATTACTATGACATAAAATATGAGGACATTTCATTCTGTTACACCCTGCCCAGTAAATCACCAAATACCAAACCGTCGGTAGTCGTCGAGTTCGTTAGCAGGAAGTTTAGAAACTACGTAATTAGTAAATCAAAGCTACTGAAGGGAACAAAAGTTTACATAAATGAACATCTAACAAAAAAAAATGGAAAAATTGCAAAGGAAGCAAGGTGGTTAAAAAAACAAAACAAAATAGCATCAACATGGACAAGAAATGGAAACATCTTTATCAAAACACATGAAGGGGCTAACCCTAAAATGATAAAAGAACTGAAGGATCTAGACGAGCTCAGGAGAGGACAAATTACAAATCAATGAAACAACTTACACACAAAATGGACATAACATACAGTGAAATGAACAAATACATTAAAACATGACAACATACGAAGACTCAGAACCTAAAATATATAATGTTAATGATGTTATTGATGCTAACTTTTTTCCAGTAATAAAAGATAGTGAATACTACAATGAAGAGCAATTTAATGACATCAATATAACAAATGGAGTTCTCTCTATTATTCACTTTAACAGCAGAAGTATAAATGCAAATATATCCAAAATAACAGATTACTTAAAACAGTTAAACAGAACTTTTACAATAATAGCACTGTCAGAGACATGGCTCAATGATGATAACACAAGTAATATTCACATCGAAGGGTATGAATTATTTCACATGAACAGAAATAATAAAAGAGGTGGTGGAGTCGCTCTATATGTTAAGAATGAAATAAAATGTAAATTAAATAATGAAATGTCAATAATAGTTGATAATATTATGGAAATGATAACAATAGAAATAATAAACAAAAATGATAAAAACATAATAATAAGTTGTGTATATAGATCACCAGGATCAAATATAGAAATATTCACTGATAAAATCTTGGAGCTATTGGAGAAGAGTTTTAATAAAAAAGTTTTTTTGTGTGGAGACTTTAACATTGATATGGGAAATAAAACAGATTCAAATAACATCAGTACATTTATAAATTCAATGTACAGTTTAAATATGTATCCGTTGATATCCAAGCCAACAAGAATTACAACTCATAGTGCCACAATAATTGATAATCCATCCATCCATCCATCCATCTTCTTCCGCTTATCCGGGGTCGGGTCGCGGGGGTAGCAGCCTAAGTAGGGAGGCCCAGACTTCCCTCTCCCCAGCCACTTGGAGCAGCTCCTCCGGGGGAATCCCAAGGCGTTCCCAGGCCAGCCGAGAAACATAGTCCCTCCAGCGCGTCCTGGGTCTTCCTCTGGGTCTCCTCCCGGTGGGACGTGCCCGGAACACCTCACCAGGGAGGCGTCCAGGAGGCATCCTAACCAGATGCCCGAGCCACCTCAACTGGCTCCTCTCGATGTGGAGAAGCAGCGGCTCTACTCCGAGTCCCTCCCGGATGACTGAGCTTCTCACCCTATCTCTAAGGGAGAGTCCAGCCACCCTGCGGAGAAAACTCATTTCAGCCGCTTGTATCCGAGATCTTGTTCTTTCGGTCATAACCCAAAGCTCATGACCATAGATGAGGGTGGGAACGTAGATCGATCGGTAAATTGAGAGCTTTGCCTTTTGACTCAGCTCTCTCTTCACCACGACAGACCGGTACAGCGCCCGCTTCACTGCGGACGCTGCACCTATCCGCCTATCGATCTCACGCTCCAGTTTTCCCTCATTCGTGAACAAGATCCCGAGATACTTAAACTCCTCCACTTGGGGCAGGACCTCCTCCCCGACCCGGAGAGGGCATGCTACCCTTTTCCGGCTCAAGACCATGGCCTCGGATTTGGAGGAACTGATCCTCATCCCGGCCGCATCGCATTCAGCTGCAAACCGCTCCAGCGAAAGCTGTAGATCACGAGCTGATGAAGCCAATAGGACCACATCATCTGCAAAAAACAGAGAAGCGATTCTAAGGTCACCAAAACGGATCCTCTCAACACCTTGGCTGCGCCTAGAAATTCTGTCCATAAAAGTTATGAACAGAATCGGTGACAAAGGGCAACCTTGGCGGAGTCCAACTCTCACCGGAAACGAGCCTGACTTACTGCCGGCAATGCGGACCAAGCTCTGACACCGGTCGTACAGGGACCTAACAGCCCTTATCAAAGGGCCTGGTACCCCATACTCCCGGAGTACCCCCCACAGAACCCCCCGAGGGACGCGGTCGAATGCCTTCTCCAAGTCCACAAAACACATGTAAACTGGTTGGGCAAACTCCCACGCACCCTCCAGGACCCTGCTGAGGGTGTAGAGCTGGTCCAGTGTTCCACGACCAGGACGAAAACCACACT
The DNA here is from genome assembly GCA_038048925.1 of Garcialebias charrua. NCBI lineage: Eukaryota > Metazoa > Chordata > Actinopteri > Cyprinodontiformes > Rivulidae > Garcialebias > Garcialebias charrua. Next base: position 20,545 of record JBBPBX010017448.1, read on the forward strand.
GCTCCTCCTGAATCCGAGGTTCGACTATCCGACGGACCCTCCTCTCCAGAACCCCTGAATAGACCTTACCAGGGAGGCTTAAGAGTGTGATCCCCCTATAGTTGGAACACACCCTACGGTCCCCCTTTTTAAATAGGGGAACCACCACCCCAGTCTGCCAATCCAAGGGAACTGCCCCGATGTCCACGCGATATTGCAGAGTCGCGTAAGCCAACACAACCCTACAACATCCAGAGCCCTAAGGAACTCCGGGCGAATCTCATCCACCCCCGGAGCCTTGCCACCGCGGAGCTTTTTAACCACCTCGGCGACCTCAGCACCAGAGATCAGAGAACCCGACCCAAAGTCCCCAGGCTCTGCTTCCTCAGTGGAAGACGTGCCAGTAGGATTGAGGAGGTCTTCGAAGTATTCCGCCCACCGACTCACAACATCCCGAGTTGAGGTCAGCAGCACGCCACCTCCACCATAAATGGTGTTGGTCTCGTACCTCTTTCCCCCCCTGAGACGCCGGATGGTGGACCAGAATCGCCTCGAAGCCGTACGGAAGTCATTCTCCATGGCCTCTCCGAACTCCTCCCACGCCCGAGTTTTTGCCTCAGCAACCACCCGAGCCGCATGCCGCTTGGACTGCCGGTACCTATCAGCTGCTTCCGGGGTCCCACAAGCCAAAAAGGCCCAATAGGACTCCTTCTTCAGCCTGACAGCATCCCTCACTGCCGGTGTCCACCACCGGGTTCGAGGGTTGCCACCTCGACAGGCACCAACAACCTTGCGGCCACAGCTCCGATAAGCTGCCTCGACAATAGAGGCGCGGAACACGGCCCACTCGGACTCCATGTCCCCCGCCTCCCTCGGAACGTGTTCAAAGCTCTCCCGGAGGTGGGAGTTAAAGCTCCGTCTTACGGGAGACTCTGCCAGACGTTCCCAGCAGACCCTCACGATACGTTTGGGTCTGCCAGGTCTGACCGGCATCCTCCCCCACCATCGGAGCCAACTCACCACCAGGTAGTGGTCAGTAGACAGCTCCGCCCCTCTCCTCACCCGAGTGTCCAAGACATGCGGCCGCAGATCAGATGAGACGACAACAAAGTCGATCATCGAACTGCGACCTAGGGTGTCCTGGTGCCAAGAGCACATATGGACACCCTTATGCTTAAACATGGTGTTCGTTATGGACAATCCATGACGAGCACAGAAGTCCAATAACAGAACACCACTCTGGTTCAGATCAGGGGGGCCGTTCCTCCCAACCACACCCCTCCAGGTCTCACTGTCATTGCCCACGTGAGCGTTGAAGTCCCCCAGTAGAACAAGGGAGTCCCCAGGAGGCGCACTCTCCAATACCCCCTCCAAGGACTCCAAAAAGGGTGGGTAGTCTGAGCTGCCGTTTGGTGCATAGGCACAAACAACAGTCAGAGCCCGTCCCCCCACACGTAGGCGAAGGGAGGCTACCCTCTCGTTCACCGGGGTGAACCCCAACGTACAGGCACCAAGATGGGGGGCAACCAGTATGCCCACTCCTGCTCGGCGCCTCTCACCAGGGGCAACTCCAGAGTGGAAGAGTGTCCAACCCCTCTCAAGGAAACTGGTTCCAGAGCCAGAGCCATGCGTTGAGGTGAGTCCGACTATTTCTAGTCGGAACCTCTCAACCTCACACACTAGCTCAGGCTCCTTCCCCACCAGAGAGGTGACATTCCATGTCCCAATGGCCAGCTTCTGTAGCCGAGGATCAGACCGCCAGGGTCCCCGCCCTCGGCCGCCACCCATCTCACATTGCACCCGACCCCTTTGGCCCCTCCCACAGGTGGTGAGCCCATGGGAAGGGGGACCCACGTCTCCTCTTCGGGCTGTGCCCGGCCGAGCTCCATGGGTAAAAGCCCGGCCACCAGGCGCTCGCCAGCGTGCCACAATTGATAATATTTTCACAAATATAACAAACGGAGAGGTGATAGGTGGTATTTTAACAACCGACTTAAGTGATCATTTACCAGTTTTCACAATCTATAAAAATGATCAAAGTATCACAAAAGCAGTTAAAACAAAGAAAAAGATCATAAACACATCAAAAAAAGTTTTGGAAAAATTAAAAGAGGATCTAGATAAACAAGACTGGAATGAAGTGTATGTTGATGATGTGAACAGATCATATGATGAGTTTATGAATATCTTGGAAACTCTGTATGAAAAAAATTGTGTACAAACAAATTATACAAAGAGAAATATCGTTGACCAACCATGGATGACAAAAGGGTTGAGAAATGCTTGTAAAAAAAAGAATTATTTGTATTCATGTTTCTTGAAATTGCGAAGTCAGAACGCTGAAGAAAAATATAAAAAGTATAAAAATAAATTAGTAGGGATTATAAGGAAACATAAGAAAGAATATTATAGTAAATTATTAGATAAAAGTAATGGTGATATGAAAGCAACATGGCGAGTAATGAATAGTGTTATGAAGAATCATAAAGCAAAAACTAGTATTTCAAAATATTTTGTAAAAGAAAAAGATGAAGTTTATGATGAAAATGAAATTGTCAATGGATTTAATCAATATTTTGTGAATGTTGGATCAAGCCTTGCAGCTAAAATACCAAAAGTAGATAATAATGTGAGCCATTCAATTACAGGCTGTGCAAACAGTATTTTTCTAAATGGAACTAACAAAGAGGAAATAATGAAGGTAGTAAAAAATCTTACAGACAAGAGATCAAAGGACTGGGTGGACATGGATATGATGTTTGTAAAGGATATAATGAACCATGTTATTGAGCCGTTTACATATATATGTAACTTATCATTTTCAACAGGAATATTTCCAGATAATATGAAAGTAGCTAAGGTAGTTCCTCTTTTTAAAAATGGTGATAAATGTGTGTTCAACAATTATAGACCTATATCCTTGTTACCACAGTTTTCTAAAATTCTTGAAAAACTATTTGTGAACAGACTAGATCAATTTATAGACAAACAAAATATTCTAAGCAACAGTCAATATGGGTTCAGAGCTAAAAACTCTACATCAATGGCTCTCATGGAATTAATGGAACAAATAACTACTGCTGTCGATCAAAAACAATATTGTGTCAGTATTTTTGTTGATTTAAAAAAAGCATTCGATACTATTGATCACACCATTCTCCTTGAAAAACTGAACAAATATGGTATTAGAGGACCAGCATTACAGTGGGTATCTAGCTATTTGAAAGATAGGAAACAATTTGTACAAATAAATGATGTAAGATCTGACCTCTGTAATATCACATGTGGAGTTCCCCAGGGCTCTGTGCTTGGACCAAAGCTATTTATTTTATATGTGAATGACTTGGTAAATGTGTCAGGACTCCTTAAATGTATACTTTTTGCTGATGATACCACATTTTTCTGTTTAGGTGAAGATATAGAACAAATGTTGGAATTGATAAAGACAGAATTTACCAAAATACAAACTTGGTTTAAAATCAATAAATTATCATTAAATCTAGAAAAAACTAATTACATGATATTCAGTAATAAAAAGAAAACTGTTGATGTTCCACTCAAAATTGAGGGTGTTGAGATTTGTAGAGTGAGTGAGGTGAAGTTTTTGGGTGTTATTATTGATGACAAACTGACATGGAAACAACACATAAATTCTGTAAGAATAAAAATAGCTAAATCGATTGCAGTACTATACAAGGTCAGAGACCTATTGAATGATAAAGCTCTGTATTTGTTGTATAACACAATCATTGTTCCACACTTAATCTATTGTATTGATGTTTGGGGGAAAGCGTGTAAAACAATCACAAAGCCTATTTTTGTATTACAGAAAAGAGCTGTAAGAATTATCACTAGAAAACATTACTGTCATCCATCCAGTACATTATTTTATCAACTGAAATTATTGAAGTTCCATGATTTGGTTGATTATAATATTTTATCAATTATGTATAGGGCTCAGAATAATGAATTACCTTTAAATGTCCAAATGAATTTTGTTAAAAGACAAAGTTGTTATAATCTTAAGGGGACAGAGATGTTTGTAAAACCACAATTCAGAACTAGTTTGAAGGGACGTTCTACCTCAATCCAGGGAATTAGATTATGGAATGGCTTGGAGAATGTAGTTAAAAATGCCAAGTCACTGTTTACATTTAAGAAAATGATCAAAAGGAATTTGTTGAAAAAATATATATGAATTAGCGTAATGTGTATTGTATCAATTATTAGTTATGTATTAGTATTAGTATTAGAAAATTAGAAAGAGTTAGTCATTTTGTACTGCTGGTGAAAGATTATTATTGTTTAATCTGATTGTTTGAAAAAAGGGGCGGATATAATAAGATTTACTCTTCTTTCTGCTACCTTTCATTTTTTTACATTGTGTACATATCATTGATGGGATTGTCTTGTATTGTGTTTCTTTTGTAAAAAAATTAACAAATTTAATAAACATAAACAAATCTGTCTATGTATCCTTTAAATCCCTGTCCATTTGCAATAAGGCTTCTTGCATTCCACTGTATGATTATCATATGTTTTTATCAGCTGGGGTTCCTGACATCTCATCTGATTCCAAACTTTTATTTATGGCTTCCCAAGATCCGTCTTTAAACCCAAGAAACGTTTCAGCTCCTCTTACTATTTAATATTTTCTCTTTTGTGTTTGGCTTGATCTGTGCAATTAATTACATATGCTATGAATATTATTCATAGCATATGTAATTAATGATCTGTGCAATTAATGACAAATGCTATCATAGCATATGTAATTAATTGCACAGATCAAGCCAAACACAAAACAGAAAAGATTAAAATAATAGTAAGAGGAGCTGAAACGTTTTTCCAGTCACAGTAATGTTTTCTTCTTTCTTCGTTGTTGGTGCTCAATTTATGACCAACTTTTACTATCTTGTCTATACTTCACATTTATACATTCACATAGACTCGTGACTGTCACCTACCGGTAATGGTCACAAACATAATACATCCAATCATCATAGACTAATGTTTAGTTATGTTGAATTTATTTCTGAATATAACCTCCCTGTACCCCCTAAAGACTTTGCAGTTGTTTTTGGTTCCATCCCAGCAGGTCTAAAATTCCTCATGTCCACTGCTGATAGAGCTCATGTCCAATATCTTGTTTCCAGAGTTATTCATTGGAAACTCAGACCTTTCCTTAGTATCACAACCAGAAACTGTTAGGGTCCCGGCTCAGGGACCGTGGAAAGAACCCATTTGCAGACAAGACTCAGGAGGCAAAGTATACAAAAATAAATACTTTAATTGTTGAAACAGAAAAAGGCTGACAATGGCAGCTAAAATGGAGCAGGGCTGGTTTAAAGGAAAACACAAGGAAAGTCCAGGAGAGGGAGCCAACCTCACAGTGGGAACAAAGAGCTGACTAAACAAACAGAACACAGAAACAAAAACAAAGCTTAGCAGGGTAAGACAAAGACACCAGACAACTGAGAGGAGACAAAGAACTAAATTAAACTCAAGAGAAGGCTAAAAGAAACACAAACAGACAGAACACAGAAACACCAGACACTAGAAGACAGACCATGACAGAACCTCCCCCTCAAGGGGCGTCACCTGACATCCTTCAAATACACAAAAAACACAGAACGGGCAGGAGGACGGGAGAAAACTCAAGGACGGAGGGCCAGAACAAACTAAACAAAAACCGACAGGTCTAGACCCGGGCAACGTTCAAAAACAGGAGAGTGGCCGGGCGGGCGGCTGACAGGGAGGCCGTCCATCATGCAGAAGCCGGTTAGGCGGACGACCGGGAGGCTGTCCATCACGCAGAAACTGGTCAGGCGGACGACCGGGAGGCCGTCCATCACGCAGAAGCCGGTCAGGCAGACGACCGGGAGGCTGTCCAACACCAGGAGCCTTAGGAGCCACAGCCGGCAACACGGGAACTAGAGGAACTGCAAACGGTGAAGACGAAACCAGAGGAACTGCAAACGGTGAAGACGAAACCCCAGGAGCCGCAGACGACGAAGGCGATGCCACAGGAACCGCAGGCGTCGAAGACGAGACCTTGGGAGCCGCAGACGTCGAAGACGAGACCTCGGGAGCCGCCGCAGACGGCGAAGACGAGACCTCGGGAGCCGCCGCAGACGGCGAAGACGAGACCTTGGGAGCCGCAAACGTAGAAGAGTCCTCTGCTAAATCGTCGACGGAAGAACTAGGAGCCGATGAGCCAGGCGTTGACGAGCCAGGCGTCGACGAGCCGGCTTTTGCTGCAGGCGTAGAGGCGGTCCCAGTTGCAGGCGTCGAAGAGACCTCAGGACAGCAGAAGACGTGAGGAAGGTCCTCTAGGACCCCCTCAGGACAGCAGAAGACGTGAGGAAGGTCTTCCACGACCCTCTCGGCACAGGAGACGTGAGGAAGGTCCTCTAGGACCCCCTCGGCACAGGAGACGTGAGGAAGGTCCCCCAGGACCCCCTCGGCACAGGAGATGCGAGGAAGGTCCTCCAGGACCCCCTTGGCACAGGAGACGCGAAGAAGGTCCTCCAGGACCCCCTCGGCACAGGAGATGCGAGGAAGGTCCTCCAGAACCGCCTCGGCACAGGAGATGCAAGAAAGGTCCTCCAGGAGCCCCTCGGCACAGGAGACGCGAGGAAGGTCCTCCAGGATCCCCTCGGCACAGGAGACAGGAGGGGCTCCCTCCTGGGAGGCACCCTCCAAAGACACTGGAGCTTCTGGAAGGCCTGCAGCTTCTGAGTTGCCTGCAGGTACTGGAAGGCCTACAGGTTCAGGACCTCCTGCTGCAGGTTCTGGACCTCCTGCTGCAGGTTCTGGACCTCCTGCTGCAGGTTCTGGACCTCTTGCTGCAGGTTCTGGACCTCCTGCTGCAGGTTCTGGACCTCCTGTTGCAGGTTCTGGACCTCCTGCTGCAGGTACTGGGTCTGGAACTTGTACCGTGGTGCTTGTCCTCATAGTCCTTATGAAAATCAAGATTTGTTGGTACTCAGGAAGTTGGGTCAGACCAGGTTGAGATAACAAGAACTCTTCTGCGAGGGAAAGCAAAAATTTAGAGCAGTCTGGATTATTTTGAGCAAAGTTTGATTTATTGATATGTAGTCGTTGGTTTGGGGCTAGAGCGTGTGCGACCCAGTCTCGCCGGACTGAGCATGAACAGCTGGGCGTGCCAGAGGTGTGGCGTCGAGCTCCGTCCTCACCGGAATCCTGGGAGGTGAGGCAACGGGGACCGCCCCCACAGCAACACTGGAGCTGGGCACAGGGGACTCAGTCTCGCCGGACTGAGCTGGACCAACTGCACGGACCGAAGGTGTGGTGGACCCTCTACGGGTCTTCTGTTTTCCTCTCTTACGACGACGTTGTGAGTGGACCACGGGGTAAGCCAGAGTTCGTCCTCTAACTCTGCGTCCTCACCCGACGTCCACCCGGAGTAAGTCGGCATGAGAGCTGAGGAAAAACTGGACCTGGACGTTGTGTGGCTACCTTTAGTCTTTCTACCTTGTCTCTCCTCCTGCAGCAGAAGAGGTGATGGCAGAACCTCCACCGCCTGACTGTGCTCTGGCAATTCCAGGATGGGTACGGTCCAATAGGTACCACATCTGACCGTGGATCTCCTCATCTTGGAATGGACCTCAAAAAACAGGTGAGCAAAAAACAAAAAACTCAGGAGAACCTGTCTGCTGGGTTCTGAACTGATCGGTTCGTACTGTTAGGGTCCCGGCTCAGGGACCGTGGAAAGAACCCATTTGCAGACAGGACTCAGGAGGCAAAGTACAAAAATAAATACTTTAATTGTTGAAACAGAAAAAGGCTGACAATGGCAGCATAAACTTACATAACTCAGGGAACAGGACTAGGAGGAACCCAAAACGATGACGAACCGACAAAGACAGAACTCACAGAGGAACTTAAATACACACAGGCAGGGCTTGGGACAAAGGTGAAAATAATCAGACTAATTGGAGCACAACACCAGGAAGGACCAGAGTGAACACTTGGGGAAGTAATAAATAACAGACCAGGGCAGGGGAACTAACTAAAACATGTAACATGAATAATTAAACTGGGGCCGAACAGGGAATTAAACTAAACAGGAATTAACTAATCTGGAGCAGGACAGGGAAATAAACTAAACCTGAATTAACTAAAATGGAGCAGGGCGGGTTGAAAGGAAAACACAAGGAAAGTCCAGGAGAGGGAGCCAACCTCACAGTGGGAACAAAGAGCTGACTAAACAAACAGAACACAGAAACAAAAACAAAGCTTAGCAGGGCAAGACAAAGACACCAGACAACTGAGAGGAGACAAATAACTAAATTAAACTCAAGAGAAGGCTAAAAGAAACACAAACAGACAGAACACAGATACACCAGACACTAGAAGACAGACCATGACAGAAACAAACATATTAGAGAAATTATCCAAAGGAATTAGTAAACCTGCTTCAATCTGACAAGTTTGTTTAGACATAATTTAATTCAAGAATCTGAGATAAGCTTATCTAAATTTTAACGTCAGAGCTAAACCTTAGTCCAAATCGAATCTATGCTACTTCCCAAAATTTATCATAACCATGTCATTCACTTGCTGATTAAATAATAATAAATATTAACAATTATTTGATGTTTGTAGGAGGATATAGCTGGTCTGAGCCCCCTTTTAACAGGTGTTTATGCTAACTGTAATGTGGACTGGCCTCACCCCACTAATATTTTTTATTTATGTGAGTTCTTTTAGCAAACTTAAAGGGATTGTGACATGATGTTGGAAATTTGCATATTTGTCACAACATATATATATAATATATATATATATATATATATTGTACAACATATATATATATATATATCTTATATCATTCAGCTCTGTTCGTTTTTGCAAAATAAATTATAAATATATTAAAATTTTATTCCAATTTATGGTAATTTTTTCTCTGGGACACGCCCCTAGAAATCTGAGAATTTATGCAAAACTTCATGTGACGTACACGTGGGCACTGGGCATAAGGCGGAGCCTGCCTTGCCCGTTTGTTTGGTGTGTTAACTGCTTTCCATACAGATTCATTTCCTGAAAGATCGCCTCTTTTTTTTGGTGTAACTTGAAAAATGCCGTCTTGTTGTAGCACATTTGGGTGTTCTAATATCAGCAGTGAACAAGTGAGCCTTCACAAATTCCCAAAAGATGAGAAACTTTGCCTAGAATGGAAGTACAGAGAACTTGTGACCGATGGGTTCCTAGCCAGTGGTGTAGTCTACGTGATACTCAGGTATACAGAGTATACCCACTAGAAAAGCTCAAGAATTTCAGTATACCCACTTAAAAGTGTCCAATGATACATGACATATCATTAGGCATGTGCCATATACAGTATACGTTAAATGGCAGTTAAATGCTTCCGTATAAATCTATTGGTATGCAGCACTTTGCTTTGATACTGTTTTATAAATTATATAGCATGTTTTTAATACAAAGTCAACTGTTGTACAAAGTTTGTTGTTCATATATTCAAATATAGGCATCAGAGAAATTTGGAAATGTTCAATATGCTTAAAAATCAAAATAAATTGACAATTACATTGTACTAAATGGTGTACTTAGTTTCTAAGCACAGTATACCCACTACAAAAAATGTAGACTACACCACTGGTTCCTACTGAGAGTCCTATGTCTGCAGCGACCATCTTACTGCCTATCAGGTAACATCTGTAATTTCTTTTTATTCATGGAGGGTTTATTAATGAGAGTTTTGGATAATTTACAGTCTTAAAATGATATATCTCCGACGTGAACTGGACTGTCGGACGTTAGCTGCTAAGAAAATTAGCCTAGATACCAAGTCAACACGAAGCGCTATTTATGTATTTTTAAATTATGTCGGCGCGATCAGGTAACATCTGTAGTTTGTTTTTATTTGGGGAGAGTCGATTAATGAGAGTTTTGGATGATTTACAGTCTTAAAATGATATATTTCAGACGCAACCGGGACCGTGTAAACAGATAGCTGCTATCAATATTAGCCTGGATACCAGTCAACACGGAGTGCTATTTATGTATTTTTAAATTATGTTGGCGCGATCAGGTAACATCTGTAGTTTGTTTTTATTCGGGGAGAGTCTATTAATGAGAGTTTTGGATGATTTACAGTCTTATGATATATTTCAGTCGCAACCGGGACCGTGTAAACAGATAGCTGCTATCAATATTATAGCGGCCGTGGTGTAGTGGTAATGGCAGTCGTCTCCCGATCGGAAAGTTGGCGGTTCGACTCCCGGGACCCGCACCATGTGTCGTTGTGTCCTTGGGCAAGACACTTAACCCTGAGTTGCTCCCGGTAGGACTGGAAAGCACCTTGCATGGTAGTCTGCCGCCACCGGTTTATGAATGTGTGTAGCATTCAATATATGTGTAGCACTTTGAGATTTTCAGTAATGAAAAGTGCGTTATAAATTGAATTAATTATTATTAATATTATTATTATTAATATTAGCCTAGATACCAGTCAACACGGAGCGCTATTTATGTATTTTTAAATTATGTCGGTGCGATCAGGTAACATCTGTAGTTTTTTTTTATTCGGGGAGAGTCTATTAATGAGAGTTTTGGATGATTTACAGTCTTAAAGAGAGTCAGAGTCAGAGAGTCTTTATTGTCATTTGCACCGCATGTGGTACATGTGATGAAAACGAGATTATGTACACAGGGTCCCAGTTACATCCAACAACAAATGCAAGAGAAAAACAGTAATAACATCTAGAATTAACTAAGAAAAACATCAACTAGTAATACACTAAGCCCTAATGTAGTGGAAAAACATCATTATAAACAGCAGCACGAACATGAGTCTGTATGAGCAGATGGTCACAGATGAACACAGCAACAAGAAAACAGATCAGCATCAGCATGATGTGATATTTTGCAGTGTTTATTTTTATTTTTTATTTATTCATGAGTCTAACAGCCTCAGGGTAGAAGCTGTTCCTCAGTCTAGTGGTTCTACATTTGATGCTCCTCAACCTCCGTCCTGAGGGGAGTGGGGCAAAGAGTGAGTGTGCTGGGTGAGTAAAATGATATATTTCAGACGCAACCGGGACCGTGTAAACAGATAGCTGCTATCAATATTAGCCTAGATACCAGTCAACACGGAGCGCTATTTATGTATTTTTAAATTATGTCGGCGCGATCAGGTAACATCTGTAGTTTGTTTTTATTCGGGGAGAGTCTATTAATGAGAGTTTTGGATGATTTACAGTCTTAAAATGATATATTTCAGACGCAACCGGGACCGTGTAAACAGATAGCTGCTATCAATATTAGCCTAGATACCAGTCAACACGGAGCGCTATTTATGTATTTTTAAATTATGTCGGCGCGATCAAGTAACATCAGTATGTGTTTTTATTCATGGAGGGTTTATTAATGAGAGCTTTGGATGATTTACTGTCTTAAAATGATAGATCTCAAACGCAATCGGACATGCTCAAAGCCACGAAGCTCCCTGCACGTTTTTTCAAAGCTGAATCGTAAAAGTTAATCAATAAGTTTTCCATTAATAGAGTATACAATAAAATGATTTGAGCAAGATTAAAACTTCTACTGCTTATATTGACCTTCCAAAACTGAAGACAAATCGCTTAGATCAACACTAGAAATGCTGCACTCGTCTGAGTCGACAAGCTCCGCCATTATTGTTTACATGCGAGTTGAGCAGCGACTCCCCACGGGTACGTCAAATGACGGTTTTGCGGAAGTGCGCAGAATTTTAGGGGCGTGTCCCAGAGAAATAACTACCATAACTTGGAATGAAATTTTAATATATTTATAATTTATTTTGATAAAACGAACAGAGATGAATGATGTAAGATATATATGTTGTGACAAATATGCAAATTTCCAACATCATGTCACAATCCCTTTAATCCCCCTCTTTCAAAGATAAGACAAATAATCCAGTAATTTAAATACTCAATTCGGTAACATTTATTTTCAGTTTGAATAATGACAACATGAAAATTTATGGCAAATATGAAAGATGAATGAATAACCAATGGCATTATTTCAGAAGGTGAATGGTGAAATAATATAGACTTTGGGAAGGAGCATTCAATTTGGACTAAGGTTTTTAGCTCTAATGTTAAAATTTAGGTAAGCTTATCTCAGATTTGTGAATTAAATCATGTCGTAATGTCATAATGTTTCATCCTACTGGGGAGTTGCGTCCATATTTCTCTCATTACAGCGGATGCGGGAAGAGCCGATGGCCTGCTGTCCCAAGAAGGATGTCTTTCTCAGGGCTGCGATTCGTCCGGCACGTCCGATTTCACTCCTGGTGTTTGAGCATTATAGGACTTCCTTGATCTCTTGTCTGGGCTGGCTCAGAGCCAGCTCTTCACCAACATACTTCGTCCATCATGAGACTGTTTCTCCAGAGAGTTCTCCTCTCAGCAACTTTCAACAACCTCTCCTCCAACACAACTGACTGACAAGACCACCATCACAGACATTTACACCTCCAGATGCAGGAAGAGGGCCACCTGCATCATGAAGGACCCCACTCACCCAGCACACACACTTTTTGCCCCACTCCCCTCAGGACGGAGCTTAAGGAGCATTAAGTGTAGAACCACTAGTGAGGAACAGCTTCTACCCTGAGGCTGTTAGACTCGTGAATCTCTAACCAGAATAATAACTGTGAAAAATCACATCATGTTGCTGCTGATCTGTTTCATGTTGCTGCTGATCTGTTTCATGTTGTTGTGTTCATGCGGGCTCATCTGCTCACACAGACTCATGTTCGTGCTGCTGTTTGGAGTAATGTTTTTTTTATGATATTAGTGCTTAGTGTATTTTTAGTTGATGTTTTTCTTAGTTCATATCTTAGATCTTAATACTGTTTTTCTTTTACATTTTATTGTTGGATGTAACTGGGACTCTGTGTACATAATTTCGTTCCACCACATGTACCACATGTATGACAAATAAATCTCCCTGACTCTGATCTTTTTATGAACATCTGATTTGTGATAGTGACAGGGAACAGACATGTTGTAAATATATTTATATTTTTGTCTCAATTTAAAGTCCAGGGGGTGTCTCTTAAAATTTTACATAGATGTTATCCTGTAGATTCAGTGTTGGCTAAATATGTTCCAAATATTGACCCTCTGTTCCTTTTGTCATGTTAAAGATGAAACATTGACCCACCTATCCTGGGACTGCACTTGTAGTAAAACAATTTTGGTGTGAACAGAAAATGTGATATACTTGTTACATTGAATGCTTTCTTTGGTGTTTCTAAAATTAGAGCATCTGGGATGTCATTAACTTTCTTATTCTGTTGGCTAAATTCCACATACATGCCAGCAAACGTGTTACCGTCTTCGTCGGTATATAATACACAGTTTTTTTGCTCATTTGAATGTCCTGCTTATTATACACCGAAGCGTATTATCTATGTGCTGGTGAAGATTCTCAGTCGTCCAGGACATGATACAATCAAAAAAGGCGTTCAATACAGGATCAACTGGACTTTATTTGTTGCAGAAAACGTTTCGACTTCTGTCCAGAAGTCTTTTTCAATTCTGAATGAATGGAAGCTGTGAGAACGAGAAGTTTTATACAAGCCACGCACCAACATATGAAATTGGAAACTGAAATAACACCACAAAATGGGCATGTTAGGTATTTTGTGGTGTTATTTCAGTTTCCAATTTCATATGTTGGTGCGTGGCTTGTATAAAACTTCTCGTTCTCACAGCTTCCATTCATTCAGAATTGAAAAAGACTTCTGGACAGAAGTCGAAACGTTTTCTGCAACAAATAAAGTCCAGTTGATCCTGTATTGAACGCCTTTTTTGATCGTATTATCTATGGATTTTTTTCCCATATTTTTAGACACATTTTTCGCACTGATATCGCTGTTTTTCATTTTGGGCAAAAAATGTGCTGTACCACTTTTGTCCGCTAGGGAGACACTTCCAGACCGTTTCTAGCTCATGTGTCCGAAAAAAGCCTCCTCTGGTCGGACTGACTCTGTTGCTGCCCGCCCCCTGCTCTGGATGTAGCTGCATTTAGCTGTGAGTTTAGCTGTTTTTGTTAGCAAGATACCGTAACTCATAAACCACACCGCAGATTTTTAAATCCAGCTGATTTCACATTTGGTTAAGCTCAGGAGCCCGTGTGCTATAAAGTCAGCTAAGAAATATATTTTTTAAGCATTTATTTAGCTACATTTAAAGAAAGAAAGCGTCCGACCCGCCTGAATGCAAATCAGCGAACTACTTTTTAAAATCCAGCTGATGTGAACATTTCGTTAGTTTTGTTAAGCTCAGGAGCCCGTTTGCTATAAAGTCAGCTAAGAAATATATTTTTTAAGCGTTTATTTAGCTAATTTTAAAGAAAGAAAGCGTCCGACCCGCCTGAATGCAAATCAGCGAACTACTTTTTAAAATCCAGGTGATGTGAACATTTCGTTAGTTTTGTTAAGCTTAGGAGCCCTTTTGCTATAAAGTCAGCTAAGAAATATATTTTTAAGCGTTTATTTAGCTAAATTTAAAGAAAGAAAGCGTCCGACCCGCCTGAATGCAAATCAGCGAACTACTTTTTAAAATCCAGCTGATGTGAACATTTCGTTAGTTTTGTTAAGCTCAGGAGCCCGTTTGCTATAAAGTCAGCTAAGAAATATTTTTTTAAGCGTTTATTTAGCTACATTTAAAGAAAGAAAGCGTCCGACCCGCCCGCCTGAATGCAATTCGGCGAACTACTTTTTAAAATCCAGCTGATTTGAACATTTCGTTAGTTTTGTTAAGCTCAGGAGCCCGTGTGCTATAAAGTCAGCTAAGAAATATATTTTTTCTCGCAAAGAAATAATAGTTTTTTACCGTGTTTTGTTGTAAATTCCTTCGGTGCTCGCCTGCTTCTGTGGCCGCCATTTTAAGCAGGGCAAATGAGGCGCTGACGCGTCGCGTAGCGGTGACGCATAATAGATGCGTATTAAACACCAAAGCGTATTATGTACGTTTTGTCTGGTTTATTGGCAATAATTGGACAAAGCGTATTATACACAGGAGCGTATTTTACACCGACGAATACGGTAAACACAAGCCCAACCTCACTGTTTCAAAGCCTATCTGAGCTGCTTTTTGGACTCTTTAAAACTTTGCTCTCTAAAGCTGAAACTTAAAGCCTTATGTGAAGAGCCTTTTATTTTATCTCACAAAGTATTTTGTATTTGTTACTCCTTCACCTCGAGCATATTACTATTACTGCTTGTGGTTGTATATTGTTTATTTGTAAATAAAGTTTGTTCAAATAAAAAAACGAGGCTTCTATGTAAATGACTATGAATACTACTGTACTGTAGTACTGTACTGTATATGTCTATGAATACAGTACTAATGTACTGTAGTACTGTATATGTATATGACTACAGTACTGTACTGTAGTACTGTATTCATAATAGTACTGTATTCATAGACTGTACTGTAGTACTGTATTCATAGACTGTACTGTAGTACTGTACAGTAGTACTGTATATGTCTATGAATACAGTACTACTGTACTGTAGTACTGTATCCACCTTATTCCTGACTTCGCGCCATTACCCATAATTCATAGCGGAAGCCGGTTTTTTACTTCCGCCTGTGGTCCCGCGCTGTTGTTTACAGTTGCAGAAGATGGCAAACAAACAGATTACAGACTCTTGACCAAGGCACATCAGCTTGTTATCTGCAAAAATAGCAGTGGTCGGAGTTGACCCCATCATGTCAGACGAAGCAGTATTGCCCTCTGGTGGAGAAGGGCAACAAATTGTCACCAAGAAGTTACTCTGAGACTACGAGGAGTGCCTAAAACAAGCAGCTTCTCAACTTAAAATCCATGGATGGATGCTTAATAACCAGTAACAGATTTGTGGAGGACGTCCAAATCTTCATGTTAATAACAGGACAGGTGACTGGCAGAGTATAATAATAATAATAATAATAATAATGAATTCAATTTATAACGCACTTTTCATTAATGAAAATCTCAAAGTGCTACAAGGTGCAACAGAATTAAATGTCAATAAAACAAGTAATAAAACAAGTAAAATCAATAACAGTATCAACTAAGATCAAAAGTAGAATCATGAGGAGGTAGAGTATGCTCGGTTGAAAAGAAAGGTCTTCAAGCCGCTCTTAAAGCTGGGGTATGTAAGATTGTAATGTAGTCTGTAACTTTTCAAACAATATATTTTTAACATATTTTTTCACTCAGTCACTATCTACTGACAAACTGATGTTAGACAAAGTAATCTCTGAAAAAAATCTATTGTCCCCTTGCTTCTCTATCAGCATTTATAAAAACACTGAAAACACAAGAGTGACCAGGACACGGACCTTACCAAGCTCCGCCCAGAAACGCCCCCTAAGCTCCGGCTGGTCTCCATGTCTCCCAAGCAGCAGCATACAACATGGCGTCGACTGACTCTGCAGGGTATTTCTGAGTCGAATAGTGTATCATTTCTGCCAGCTTCCAACAAAATATCAGCCATGACAATGGACAGGGGAACCAACAAGTTCATGTTTTTTTTTTTTTTGGACGTTATCAAGTTGTTTGAGCCACGCGATGCTTCCAACAGCGTGCGCGTCACAGCTATGCTACTACTGTCTGATGAGGAAAACATCAGCTCCTGAACGCTCAGCATTAATACAGCTGTGGACGGGATCACTGATGACTATTGCCCTGCAAGGCTGGGTAAGTCAGGCATTCATGGTTTTGAGGGTTACTTTTGAAATCAGCGATTTCTGTTGTTGGCAAAACTTTGAGTGTGCCTTGGTCGCAAAGCTAATGCTAACTGTAATCTCCATTCATTCCTTAAGTGGTTGGTTAGCCGTTGCTGCTTTAGCTGCTAAACACGCCGACAGCGACTTTTGTGAGGGCTAACGAGCTCAGCCGTCCGGTGTGTTAGTTAAAATCCAGCCTTCGTGTCACGATTTTGTGCAGTTTTAGGTGAAATCGACAGTAGAGCTCGTTGTGTTAGCTAGCTCATGTGGAGTTAGCAGAGCTGTTTCTTCCCAACTTCCAGGACGTTCAGTGAACTGTGGCTTTCTCTCATCGTGACCGCGTGTTGTTAACTAGCAGGTTTCAAAAGCAGGTCAACCCTTCTCTGCTGGTGAAAGAAATAATTGTTCAGTTTTGTGGTCGTGCACAAGCTTTGATCCAAGCAAGGCATTCAGTTTCACATATAGGGAAACGGTGAATTTTACTTCCACAAATACGGTCAGGGTACCTGACATCTCCTGTACAGATACCCCACTGACGGTGGAGGAGCATTTTTCCAGCCCTGACGCAGAAAAATTCTGCACGTATGCTAGCTAGCAATGTAAGTAGCATGTGGTGCCGGTCTCACAAACGCTACCGTAGCGTTTGTTTTGTGAGACCGGCACGCACGTGAAAGCTGCGCTGTGACGTGTTATGGGCATTAGCCAATGAAACGCGGCCCTGTGGGCGGAGCTTGGTAAGGTCCACTGACAGCCAATAAAAACAGAGTTGTTTGTCACGCCCCAACCCACGCCCCCACCTGTCCCAGCCGCAGCTCGTTCTCATTCAAAGGATTGCAAAGCGATGCAGGACTGTTTTTTATGTGACACAAAATGTATTAAATATCCCTTCTTTATCCCAGAGCTGGACTTTTATTTAGTTTTTTTGCCAAAAGCCAAGTGATCGCTTCATCCTGCACTGACAGGAATGAGGAAATGGATTTGTCACGAGTCACGAGCGAATTAAAACATGTCCAACGTTGCTTCGTGAACCTCTGATGATTTCTGCTGGATTTTGTGTTGTAGGATGAGTGATTCGTGGTTTTATTAAATTTTTTTAACAGTTATATTATCATATAAACACAGAATATCGCAGCGCAGAGACAGGAGGAGGTGGAGCATTCCAGACATTCCAGACCAGCGCTGACAGAGAGGAAGTCACGAGCGAATTAAATCATGTCCAAACGTTGCTTCGTGAACCTCTGATGATTTCTGCTGGATTTTGTGTTGTAGGATGAGTGATTCGTGGTTTTATTAAATTTTTTTAACAGTTATATTATCATATGAACACAGAACTTCGGAGCGCAGAGACAGGAGGAGGTGGAGCATTCCAGACATTCCAGACCAGCGCAGCGACATGAGGAAGTCACGAGCGAATTAAATCATGTCCAAACGTTGCTTCGTGAACCTCTGATGATTTCTGCTGGATTTTGTGTTGTAGGACTAGCGCTCCATGGTTTTATTTTATTTTATTAGAAGGTTTTATTACCATAAACACAGAATATCGCAGCGGCTCTGAGCAGACAGAAGCAGGGGGCGGAGCAGATCCCAAGTTCACCAGAAGCACGGACTGTGCCATATATGGCTCTGAGGGGAGGGAGCAGAATGCTTTTCTGCGCTGAAAATATTTCTAAGTCCCAGAGAGTCCCAGAGTGTTCAAATATCGCAGACCCTAGCTTTAAAGTCAACCACAGACTGTGGGGCTCTCAGACAGTCAGGAAGAGAGTTCCACAGGTGGGGGGCAGCCACACTGAAAGCCCGGTCTCCCATGGTCCTTAATTTGGTTCTCGGAACGTGAAGGAGATTACTGTTCTGTGACCGCAGCGACCGGGTGGATGAGTATGGAATAAGAATATCCTTCAGATAATCTGGTGAAGCTCCATGTAAGCATTGATGTGTAATGAGAGCAGTTTTGTACTGAATTCTGTAGGCGACAGGAAGCCAATGAAGGTTATGGAGAATGGGTGTAATATGTTCAAATTTACGAACTCTCAACAAGATCCTTGCTGCACTGTTTTGAATATATTGAAGTTTTTGTAGGTTTTTGGCAAGGATTCCAATAAACAGAGTAAGTGATAACAACGTACATGCCCCTCGTAGCTACAGCAGATAAGCTAATCTTTGCTATCAGCTTACCTGATGTAACTCGTACAGTAAAGATCGCTATTTCTCACATTACTACATTATTTATTTTGCCTATGACTGCCTTTCATACTTAAACTAGTGTTGTAACTAGTGTTAACAAAATAAATTATTTGTAATTATTGTAATTATTAATTAAATAGTATGGAAAATGTATACTGTAGATTGAACAGAGATGAACCAGTTCAGGAAATGCAGTTAAAAAGATGAGTTTTAAGCCTGCTCTTAAAACAACAACATTCTCTGCAGCCCTCAGGTTCTCAGAGGGCTACAGGTTAAATATTGCTTTAAACCTGAAACAAGAACAGCATTTTAATCGTTTTCCTCATTTGTGTTGTATTTCTGTGTTAAAGGTTCAGTATGTGATTTCTGGAACACGTTGGAACTTAGGAAAATTTTGAACAGAGACCTTTCTCCTTCCTCCCCCTTGCTCTCTGGCTGACCTGCAACTCCGCCTCCTTAGCTCCTCCTCCACAGCACGGCCTGTCTCGTGAACGCACATGCTAGTAAACACAGTTGCAATGGCGCAGTCACCGGTAAGAATGAACTATTTGCTTCTCAAATCTTTTCGTGTTTGTAATAAAGTAGCATAAATTATGTATAACCTTTTCAATAAGTTATGTGTAGCTCTTACTTTGCAGCAGTGTGTGATATTTTATCTGTGTTACGCATCTAGAGTTTTGAAACATTGTCGATGGGCTCCGACGAGGAATTTACACCCAGAGGGACTTCTACGGTGTGTGGTGGACCACTAGGGGGCTCTACTCACACCCAGTGGACCGAAGGCATTACAGGATGTTTTATTGTGAAAGGTCCAGAGGACCGGATGTTGTATTGGATATATAAGGCGGTGTTGGGTGCTTCCCGCCAGTTTAGTAGGAGTTGATTAAAAGTGAAGATCTGCAGCCTGTCTCCTGTGTCGTCTCTTCACCACCTCCTACACTGGTGACCCTTGTGAACTGAATATGTCGACATCTGAAGGTCCAGCCAGCTCTCTTCAGCTGTCCACTGCTGTGGAACCTCCACAGGCGGCCCCGCTCGCTTTTTCGGTGGCCGTTAAAATCCCGGACTTCTGGCTGCACGCGCCTCAGTCGTGGTTCGCCCACATCGAATCACAGTTTGCTCTTCGCGGGATTTCTGTTGACGACACCAAATACCACCATGTGGTCGCTTCGCTGGATCCGCTGACAACCCAGCGGGTAATGAGCCTGCTCCAAGACCCTCCTGCACAAGGAAAGTACGAAGCCCTCAAGAAGCTTCTTCTGCGGCGCTACTCGCTTTCAGACGCGGAGCGCGCTGAGAGACTATTTTCCCTCTCCGGTTTGGGCGACGGCACAGCTCTTGAGCTCGTGGAGAGCATGTTGTCCTTGCGGGGATCAGACGACTGCGAGTTCCTCTTCCGCCACCTCTTCCTCCGCCAGCTTCCAGCTCCTGTGCGCACCGCCCTGGCCAACTCCCCGTTTCTGCAGGAGAAGGATTACCGCTCGCTGGCCGAAGAAGCCGACCGCATCATTCTAACCGCGAGGACCTTCGCGGTCCAGGCGGCGGTCCCCGGATCTCCAGCAGCGCCCGAGTTTCAAGCAACGCACACAGCGCCGGACGAGCCAGCGGTGGTAGCAGGAGTCGCTAGCCGCAGGCGGGCAGGACCCGCTCTTTGTTTCTACCACATGCGCTTTGGCGCCAAAGCACGACGGTGCGTCCCGCCGTGCAGCTTCAAGCCGCAGGGAAACGAGACCGCCAACGCCCGCTAGCAGTCGCGGCCGTTGGCGAGAAGGAAAGGCTGCTTTTCATCGAGGACTCGAGGTCGGGGAGGCGGTTCCTGGTGGACTCGGGTTCGCAGAAGAGCCTCGTCCCCCCGACTGGCTCCGACAGGTTGGCTGAAGGCTGCGGGCCGCAGCTAACCGCGGCGAATGGCTCTCCCATCAAGACGTTTGGCGAAAGGTTGGTGACTGTGCGTTTCCATGAACGGGACTTCCAGTGGAACTTTGTGGTAGCTGCTAGCTCGGTCCCTATTTTAGGGGCTGATTTTCTTTGTGCTCACGGGCTCCTTGTTGATGTAGCTAACAGGCGTTTGATCGACGCTGTGTCTTTTTCGTCACTGCCTTGTGAGACGCGAGGAGCTGGGCCTTTAATGCATGCTAACTTTTTAGCTTCGGGTAATGTGTTTCAGCGTTTATTGTCTGAATTCCCCTCGCTGACTGTTCCTGATTTTGCAAACACAAACACAAAACATGGGGTCGAACATTATATTCCCACAACGGGCCCCCCGGTGTTCGCACGTGCACGCCGCCTCGATGCTACTAAGCTAGCAATAGCACAGGAAGAGTTTGCTAACATGGAGCGTTTAGGCATCGTGCAACGCTCAAACAGTCCGTGGGCCTCCCCCCTGCACATGGTGCCCAAAGCAGACGGCAAATGGCGTCCATGTGGGGATTTCCGCCGCCTTAATAACATCACAGAGAACGATCGTTATCCCATCCCCCACATCCAGGATTTTTCAGTGCACCTGGCTGGGACCTCCATTTTTTCTAAAGTAGATTTAGTACGGGGGTACCACCAGGTTCCTGTGCATGTGGAGGATGTCCCTAAGACCGCTGTTATCACGCCTTTCGGCCTGTTTGAGTTTTTGCGCATGCCTTTTGGTCTTAAAGGTGCAGCACAAACATTTCAGCGGTTGATGGATTCAGTCCTAAGGGGTCTGTCCTTCGTATTTGTGTACCTGGATGACGTCCTGGTGGCTAGCAGCTCGGCTGAGCAGCACATGTCCCACCTCCGTGAGGTTTTTCAGCGCCTGGCAGCACATGGCCTGATTGTAAATACAGCGAAATGCCAGTTTGGACTGCCAGTCATTGACTTTTTGGGCCACCGCATTTCTGCAAGTGGTGCTGTCCCATTACCAAACAAGGTGCAGGCGGTGTCCGATTTCCCACAGCCCCAGTCTGTTAAAGCGCTACAAGAATTTTTGGGAATGGTTAACTTCTATAACCGTTTCCTCCCCAGGGCAGCACAACTGCTGCGTCCGCTCTATGGAGCGCTGAAAAAGAAAAAGCCCAACGACAGCGTGGACTGGACACCAGAACGCCTACAGGCATTTGGTGATGCTAAAGCTGCACTGGCCACTGCTGCCCTTTTGGCCCATCCATCCCCAGCGGCGCAAATAGCTTTAACAACCGACGCATCTGATGTTGCGGTGGGGGCTGTGTTAGAACAGCAGGTTTCCGGGGTTTGGCAGCCGCTTGCATTTTTCAGCCGTACGCTGCGGGACAACGAGCTTAAATACAGTGTTTTTGACAGAGAGTTGCTGGCGCTTTACCTGGCCACACGCCATTTCAGGTTTTTCCTGGAGGGCCGCCAGTTCACTGCATATGTTGACCACAAACCCTTGGTGTTTGCTATGTCGAAAATTTCTGACCCCTGGTCTGCTCGCCAGCAACGCCACCTCGCAGCGGTGTCTGAATTTACTACAGACATTCAGCATGTGGCTGGAAAATCCAACGTGGTGGCCGACTGTCTCTCCCGGGTGCTGATCTCTCCCGTGTACGTTGGCATCGATTTTTCTGCTATGGCTGCGGACCAACGTAGCGACGCAGAAATACTCGAGCTCCAGTCCGGGCCCACAGGCCTCGAGTTGGAGGAACGGCAGGTGAATGACGGAGGTCCTCTCCTGCTCTGTGACGTTTCTACTGGCAGGCCCCGCCCTCTGGTTCCAGTTTCATGGCGACGCCGCGTTTTTGACTCCTTACATTCCCTTTCTCACCCAGGTGTTAGAGCCTCTGTGAAACTGGTCAGCTCAAAGTTTGTTTGGCCCGGTCTGCGTAAAGCAGTTAAGGAGTGGGCAGCAGCGTGTGTCCCATGCCAGCGTGCTAAGGTTAACAGGCACACCAAAGCACCTTTGGAACCTTTCTCCATCCCAGGTCGGCGGTTTGATCATGTGCACGTAGACCTGGTGGGCCCTCTGCCTCCATCACAAGGTTTTACTCATCTGCTGACTATGATAGACCGGACCACCAGGTGGCCTGAGGTGGTTCCTCTGACATCCACGACATCTGCAGTGGTGGCCCGGGCATTTTTGTCTACCTGGGTGGCGCGTTTTGGCCCCCCTTCAGACATTACATCGGACAGGGGCCCGCAGTTTGTTTCTGAACTTTGGTCTACCATGGCCAAGGGTCTGGGGACTAACGTTCACAGGACCACCGCTTACAACCCCCAAGCTAATGGTTTGTGTGAACGGTTTCACAGGTCATTGAAAGCCGCACTTCGCGCTGCATTGACCGGTGACAACTGGATTGACCGTCTTCCCTGGGTTTTGTTGGGGTTACGTACCGCAACCAAAGAGGACCTGAGCTCTTCCCCGGCTGAACTGGTTTTCGGTCAGCCTGTGCGCGTCCCCGGTGAGTTTTTACCTGAGGTACCCTCACCACAGTTCGCTCCACCGTTGCTCCATTTTTCACCTCAGGAGGCCCCTTTTCGTGTCCCCGGCCCGGTACACCATTGTTTACCGCAGTCATTTGTCCCTAAGAGTCTGGAGTCCTCTAAATTTGTTTTTGTCAAACACAATGCACACAGGACACCACTACAGCCTTTGTATGATGGACCGTTTCGAGTTCTTCAACCAGGTCCGAAACATTTCCTTTTGGATTTAGGGGGTCGTACTGAGACTGTCTGTATCGATAGGCTTAAACCAGCTCATGTTGTGTCAGATGATCAGGTTGTTACGGCCCAGGCTCCTCGCAGGGGCAGACCTCCATCCACATTGCTAACGGACGGCGGTCCTTCTTCCAGAGACTCTCAACGTCCATTGGAGCCCGAATCTTCTGCAGACCCTCCTCGTAGCCCTCCACTTCATCAGACTGGTTCTGCAGGGCCCAGGTTCAGCCGTTCTGGTCGTTTGATCAAACCTAAAATGCGGGACTAGTGATGGACCTTACTGGGTGTTCTGGGGGGGCGTGTGTGGTGGACCACTAGGGGGCTCTACTCACACCCAGTGGACCGAAGGCATTACAGGATGTTTTATTGTGAAAGGTCCAGAGGACCGGATGTTGTATTGGATATATAAGGCGGTGTTGGGTGCTTCCCGCCAGTTTAGTAGGAGTTGATTAAAAGTGAAGATCTGCAGCCTGTCTCCTGTGTCGTCTCTTCACCACCTCCTACAGGTCCAAAGAAGAGGAAGCCGCTTACGTGGAACATCAGGCAGGTCGCGTGGGAGACGAAGCAGAGGACGCCGTGGGCGCTCAACTTCAGACGACTTCAGCAGAGAAGACATGGCTCGTGTTGACAATTTAAGATTGGAGAGGATTGCTTTTTGAACGTGTAAGCTATCTGTTATATAAATATGTTTATAGCCTATATAAACGTACATATTTATAAAGAATATATATATGGATGTACTACAGTAGATATATATACACATATATATACACACACCCAGATATATAGCATATATATTTATATATATACACACACATGTACACGTTTCAGATCATATATGCTTTCACTCTTACTTTTTTTAGACATATTTTGCTGTTTATCTTTGTTTTATGAACTTTCTTTTACAATATGTGTTACTTGTAGGATTACATTCAAAGACTGGATCTTCAACAAACACGGCAAGTGTTGGATCGTTGTTTGGATCGTGATCCAAGTTTGATTTTTGATGTCCTCAGCCATTTCAGACCAGCTTCACCAGCATCCATCCCTCCTTTACCTGTACAACCGTCATGGTGCATCTGCCGTAGATGCAGAGAAATGCCGACCGTGGTAGAGATGAAGTGCTGCAACCAACAGCCGCATGCGTGCATTTCGACCGTACCATACATGGAAGCATTCATTTTGAATGCAGGAGTTCTTCGTCTTGCCAGAAGAATCTGGAATGACCTTCGTGCTTTAATTGACCTTCAAGATCCTGGTGAGGACAACAGGCAATTCCGTCATGCAGCATACAGACAGTTCGTAGCGTGGCAGTGTGGCACTTTGGGTCCCGGACACCGTGTCGTCATCCCAAGCTGCTGTGTGTGGGTCATCAGAGATCGCTTTCCAGATCCTCACGGACAATACCGGGGATTTATTCCCAGAAGGGTCTAGTTAAAATGTTGTGTAGTTGCTGTGTTAGTGTGGCACTTTGGGTCCCGGACACCGTGTCGTCATCCCAAGCTGCTGTGTGTGGGTCATCAGAGATCGCTTTCCAGATCCTCACGGACAATACCGGGGATTTATTCCCAGAAGGGTCTAGTTAAAATGTTGTGTAGTTGCTGTGTTGTGTGTTGCTGTGTTGTGTTCTTTTCACTAGAATAGCAGTTATTCATTTAAAAAATATATTGTAGTTTGCTATTATTATTAATAAAGTTCTTCTAATTGTTTTTTTATATAATTAATTCTTTAGAACTAGAAGGCTCACTTTAGCATTGCACATTACTGAATTATCTT
The DNA here is from genome assembly GCA_038048925.1 of Garcialebias charrua. NCBI lineage: Eukaryota > Metazoa > Chordata > Actinopteri > Cyprinodontiformes > Rivulidae > Garcialebias > Garcialebias charrua. The sequence goes on from JBBPBX010017448.1 coordinate 45,882, forward strand.
TTGAATCATTTACCAAACAGTTCCTTTCAGTATGAATCGAGCAAAATCACTGGGTCAACAATAGTCATAATGAAAATGAAAATCACAAAACCATGAAGTTGCAACTTAAAAATATACTTTATTTTTACATATGTGAGTACCAGTAGTTGCATTTCTGCTGACGATTGCTCCACGAGCATCTATGACTGGGGTAATTTTTTACCTGTTGAAAGAGCTTAAATAAGTGAATGTGTTAGACATTATTATTCATATCCATCCATCCATCCATCCATTTTCGTCCGCTTATCCGGGGTCGGGTCGCGGGGGTAGTAGCCTAAGTAGGGAGGCCCAGACTTCCCTCTCCCCAGCCACTTGGAGCAGCTCCTCTGGGGGAATCCCAAGGCGTTCCCAGGCCAGCCGAGAAACATAGTCCCTCCAGCGTGTCCTGGGTCTTCCTCTGGGTCTCCTCCCGGTGGGACATGCCCGGAACACCTCACCAGGGAGGCGTCCAGGAGGCATCCTAACCAGATGCCCGAGCCACCTCAACTGGCTCCTTTCGATGTGGAGAAGCAGCGGCTCTACTCCGAGTCCCTCCCGGATGACTGAGCTTCTCACCCTATCTCTAAGGGAGAGTCCAGACACCCTGCGGAGAAAACTCATTTCAGCCGCTTGTATCCGAGATCTTGTTCTTTCGGTCATAACCCAAAGCTCATGACCATAGATGAGGGTGGGAACGTAGATCGATCGGTAAATTGAGAGCTTTGCCTTTTGACTCAGCTCTCTCTTCACCACGACAGACCGGTACAGCGCCCGCTTCACTGCGGACGCTGCACCTATCCGCCTATCGATCTCACGCTCCAGTTTTCCCTCATTCGTGAACAAGATCCCGAGATACTTAAACTCCTCCACTTGGGGCAGGACCTCCTCCCCGACCCGGAGAGGGCATGCTACCCTTTTCCGGCTCAAGAC
>JBBPBX010017449.1:0-16343 GCA_038048925.1 Garcialebias charrua
AAATATATACTGTATACTGTATATACTGTATACTGTATATGAATAATTAACAGAGCTCCTTGTGATCCTTAATAATCCTTTTTATTAAATTTTAAACAGTATAAACAAAGATAAAGAAGGCAATCAATGAGGTATGACGTCACAATGGATTTAAAAATGCCATGCTGAGCATGATGCAGTCAGATATTGTTTTAAGGACGTCTTTGTTGGTTAAAACCCAGAAGTCACTGTGAGAAAACCTTTTCTCATTCTTCCTGTCACTTTTGTTGGCGACGTGTTTGTGGCAGATGGTTATATTTAGAATATGCAGTGAAGACAACAAAGATCTGCTGCGTTCTGACGCAAAGAGTCCAAATCGCTCACACCGGCTGAACTTGATGGGTGTGTTTGCACCAGCGTATAATTAACATTATTTGCTTCGTGAACGCCCCTCTGAGACAAAGCAAATAAAGAGTTAAAGGAGGAGCAGATAACACCTCAAATGCGATCTGCCTTTCTGTGTGGGAGCCGTGCTGAAAGGTTGGGGGCAAGCAAAATAAAGAGAGGCTTACAAATCAGGAAACTGACCGTTTTATTTTAATTGTCATGGTGATGCCATTCAGAGAAGATATAGTTTAATACTTTAATTCAAAGACAATCAAATTTAAGAAGCAAAAGACAAAGTCTTCCAGGCTCTTCTGGTTTTATCTGTGCTCATGTAAATAAATTTTACCTAGATATTTTTTGTATTTATCAGGTACATGTTACTTAAACCAGCTGAAAGTGATTTATTTAATTTAATTAATGGTTTTATTACTATTGTACAAAAAATATTAAAAAATGAATGAGAAAAATGGACAAACATGCATAATTAGCAAGTGTTTCTAGATTAAGAATGTGTTTTTAGGAAAATATTTTATCACATCAGCTTAAAAAAACTGTTCTACACTCACATTGATAGATTAAATCTAAAACATGTGTTAATTCATAAACTTTTTGTTAGAAACATTGTTTGAGAAGCTAACACACACACTTAAATAGCTTTAAAAATGTATTGAAAGTAACACGTTTTCCAAACATATTTCCAGCTAATTGCTGTTTGTTATGGCTGAATAATTAAACATGTTTCAGAAAAACAAATATCCCAAAATGAATTATTTCATTATCAAATTAAATAATGTTCTTCAGGCTCATACACAAAACATTTTCCTTTTTTTTTCTGTCTGAAATCAACGTCTGGCAGGTTAATTTAAAACACAACAATTAAAGCCAAAACACATTATGTTGCAGTTTAATCACCAAAATTTGTTATTTTTATTTCATTTTTCGAGTTATGACAAAAAGGTCGATAACAGTTGGGCTCAAAGTCAAAATTTCAGTTTGTTTAGTTGATTTAAAAAAGTTATTCAGACTCAGTTTCTGGACCTGAGAGATGTTTTTTGTTGGATTTTTTTTCTCCAGAAATGCTGGCGGGTATAACTAAATACAGATTCCTAAGATGCCTAGGAACTTTTATCACCACAGTCTCATCAGAGAGTTATTTTATCAGTGCCAAACTCACAAGCCCAAACATAAAGCTGAGCAGCAAAGCAGAATTTACTCAATTTTGAAATAGAAGTTACAACAGATCATCTATCTGGGATTAAAAACTGGCACAGGGACACCCAAACAGGAAACGCGGGAAGTTCTCAAAGGATTCTTAAGCAATCTCTCACATGTCCTGAAATCATTTTTGGGACTTTTTTTTGGCATCGTACTAAAAGTACTTAGCTGTAAAAACATCAAAGCTTCATTTATTTTACTAATAAACTTCATATTAGATTCTCCAATTCATTGGTTTTAATGTTCCTGATTGAGTTTAATCAGTGAAGGATATTGTGCCTTGACTGCAATTAAATCAAAGTTTTGAAATGCGAAGCAAAGTGTAACATTTGTTAATTTAACGTGTATTACATCTTTAACGGTTTATACACATATGTGCATAGAAATTTTTTTACAGATGCTGAGTAGTGGTGGGTTGTGTGGTTGTCAGGGGCGGCCGGCCAATAGGGGGCGCTAGGGCGCCGCCCCACTGGAACTTCTGGGCCATTTTACATTGAAGACTTTAAAAAAATTAATAAAAATAAAATTATAAAATAAAAATATTTCAAAATATATGCATACAGTATATGTTTTTAGATGTGTAGGATAAATATTTTATGAGTAATGATGAGTTATATTGTTTGTTTCAAAAAACGTTTTCTGATTGGTGACGTATTTCCTGTTTTGGGGCACATTGATCTTTTCCATAGACTGTCGTTATAAATGGCGCATGCGCAGTTATTCCACGATGTTACAAAACAATGGGAAGATGCTGGGCACAGTTTTCACCGCCCTGGACAGTCCAACATGAGCTCTACCTACCAATTGCGTGTTTCCGGCCGTTTATTTATTTATTTCATTTTTATTTATTTATTTTCTGGAAAATGAGCCGTGCAATGACAAGCAGGCTTGCTCAGGTAAGTTTCAAATCATTGAAAGCCCTTTATCTAATGTCTATTTGCATTTCTGACTGATATGCCTCTCAAATTTTAGATGGCTGTTTGTGATAAAAGCCTTCAGCTGACTGTTTATTCTAAAAGTGGCAACTGGTGAGTTTGTTTTTTTCTTTGTTTGTTTGTGGAGTTAGGTTGCCAGCGCAGGTTATTGTACAGTATTGGACTCTGATGGCTACATTTATTTTAATTTGCTTATAAAAAATGATCAAACATTAATAATTTTATATACTAAATGTCACTTGTGGTGTTTTACTATTTCTTAACACTGTATTGATCTGGAGAATGAAAACAAAGCCTCTTGCAAGTAGAAATGCAGAAATGTTTTAATCTCACTTATTTTCCTTTCTATAATTTATATATAATTTATTTATTTATATATATTTTTGTTTGTTCTTTGTTGTTTTAGTGAGTCAAATTGGCTCTACTCATCCTGAGCATTTAATTGTTCTGTTGACCTTGATTTGATTTTAAAAAAACTATTTGTATTTGGGATTTTTTCAGAAATCGCTACTGGTGGTTGTAGTGATTTTTCAAACCAATGTTTCTTCTTCATGGTTTTTGTTGAATGTATTTATTCATATCATTTCTATGCTGTTATGCACAAGTGACACATGTTTAAGCTGATAGAGATGTTTGGAGACCTATCTGTATCGGTGATAATTGTCCCATTATGTATGGAAGAAGTTATGTCTCATATTTCAAATTAAAATTGATTAATAGAAATGCGTTTTAGTTTCAAAATAAAGCTGCATGTTTTGACTCATAAATAAAATTAAAAATAAATCATTTTAATATCATGCACTGATATAAACACTTCTAGTTTTTACTCTTAAAATGCCGGGAACACATTGTAATTGGGCAATGTTTCCAGCAGAGGGTGCATGCAGATTACTTTCAAATCATGGCCTTTCACTTAAGTTTCACTTTCACATTCAGCAGAGACATAGCAGGGAGCAATACTGTGTAGCATATTTTGATGAACAGAGCATTGTAAGTTTATTTTAACTCATCTGTAAAACAAATCAACAATAAATTCTCGCCAATCCTCCTACGTGCCTCTCAAGTTAGCAAGCTAAAGTTTAGATAACCTAGCATAGGCTATTGCCTTGTAAAACTTTATCCATAATGATAAATATAACGTAGAGGTAAAATATATCAGTGGGAATAATGTTATCTTTGTCATCCTCAATGAAATGCATTGTTTGTCTGAAATTTTTACTTATCTGCAAAGAAAAATCAACTCTGCTGCGGTCGATACTAATCAGACCTTCACATACATAAATGACAGTTTTAACGATGAATAGGGAAGGATGTTTCTTTAATTAATTTATATTTATGTAACACACTTGATAACTTTATGGTGAATAGTGGAGGATAGAAAAAGTGAACACACATTAGGAAGACTGTTTTTATAACCAATGCACCAGTAAACCTACTGTGGGACAACAGCGTGGATCTGATTTGCGCGACTTCATGGTTGCTATGTTTATGTTTATGTTTATAAAATTTGTTCATTTTTTTTACAAAAGAAACAATACAAGACAATCTCATAAATGATAGTGTACAAAATATAAAAAAGAAAGGTAGCAGAAAGAAGAATAAATCTTATTGTATCTGCCCCTTACTTCCAACAATCAGATTAAACAACAATAATCAACCATGTAAACAATAATAATCTTCAACCAACTTTTTCCAACAATCAGATTAAACAATAATAATCTTCAACCAACAGTACAAAATGACTAACTCTTTCTAATTTTCTAACTAATACAATACACATTACGCTATTTCATATATTTTTTAACACATTTGTTTTGATCATTTTCTTAAATGTAAACATTGACTTGGCATTTTTAACTACATTCTCCAAGCCATTCCATAATCTAATTCCCTGGATTGAGGTAGAACGTCCCTTCAAACTAGTTCTGAATTGTGGTTTTACAAACATCTCTGTCCCCTTAAGATTATAACAACTTTGTCTTTTAACAAAATGCATTTGGATATTTAAAGGTAATGCATTATTTTGAGCCCTATACATAACTGATAAAATATTATAGTCTACCAAATCATGGAACTTCAATAACTTCAGTTGATAAAATAATGTACTTGATGGATGACGGTAATGTTTTCTAGTGATAATTCTTACAGCTCTTTTCTGTAATACAAAAATAGGCTTTGTGATTGTTTTACACGCATTCCCCCAAACATCAATACAATAGATTAAGTGTGGAACAATGATTGTGTTATACAACAAATACAGAGCTTTATCATTCAATAGGTCTCTGACTTTGTACAGTACTGCAATCGATTTAGCTATTTTTATTCTTACAGAATTTATGTGTTGTTTCCATGTCAGTTTGTCATCAATGATAACACCCAAAAACTTCACCTCACTCACTCTACAAATCTCAACATCCTCAATTTTGAGTGGAACATCAACAGTTTTCTTTTTATTACCGAATATCATGTAATTAGTTTTTTCTAGATTTAATGATAATTTATTTATTTTAAACCAAGTTTGTATCTTGACAAATTCTGTCTTTATCAATTCAACATTTGTTCTATATCTTCACCTAAACAGAAAAAAGTGGTATCATCAGCAAAAAGTACACATTTAAGGAGTCCTGACACATTTACCAAGTCATTCACATATAAAATAAAAAGCTTTGGTCCAAGTACAGAGCCTTGGGGAACTCCACATGTGATATTACAGAGGTCAGATCTTACATCATTTATTTGTACAAATTGTTTCCTATCTTTTAAGTAGCTAGATACCCACTGTAATGCTGGTCCTCTAATACCATATTTGTTCAGTTTTTCAAGGAGAATGGTGTGATCAATAGTATCGAATGCTTTTTTTAAATCAACAAAAATACTGATACAATATTGTTTTTGATCGACAGCAGTAGTTATTTGTTCCATTAATTCCATGAGAGCCATTGATGTAGAGTTTTTTGCTCTAAACCCATACTGACTGTTGCTTAGAATATTTTGTTTATCTATAAATTGATCTAGTCTGTTTACAAATAGTTTTTCAAGAATTTTTGAAAACTGTGGTAACAAGGATATAGGTCTATAATTGTTGAATACACATTTATCACCATTTTTAAAAAGAGGAACGACCTTAGCTACTTTCATATTATCTGGAAATATTCCTGTTGAAAATGATAAGTGATAAATGATAAGTTTGATATGAAATGATATGATTCTACTTTTGATCTTAGCTGATATTGTTATTGATTTTAAATGTTTTATTATTTGTTTTATTGTCTGTTTTATTGTCATTTAATTCTGTTGCTCCTTGTAGCACTTTGAGATTTTCATTAATGAAAAGTGCGTTATAAATTGAATTCATTATTATTATTATTATTATTATTATTATAAGTGAAAATGATAAGTTTCCTGTTGAAAATGATAAGGGGTTTGAGTGTCCCAATGATCCTAGGAGCTATGCTGTCAGGGGCTTCATGCCCCTAGTAGGGTCACCCAAGGCAGACAGGTCCTAGGTGAGGGACCAGAAAAAGTGCAGCCCGAAGACCCCTTATGATGAGTAAAATAAATGGACAAAATGTTCCCTCGCCCGGTGTTCTGTGAAGATTGGATGTATCATGAAGATGCCATACGCGTAGCACAAACGCATGGATATAGCTGTGAAGATTGGATGTATCGTGAAGATGCCATACGCATAGCACAAACCCACGGCTGCACCTATCCGCTGTGAAATCTGTATATTCTTCAGTTTAACAGCTGAAAAAGAAACTAAAGAAACAAAACAAACACAGTTGACACATCAGTAGGAACAAATTGAAATATAGAATAATGAAAAAATATAAAATACAAAATAATGTAAAATACATTTAGGAGAGTTAAGGATAAGCGAGTCTAAAGAGATGTGTTTTCAGAGCAGTCAGAGAAACTAGCAGTTTATTATGACACCTCCACTAGCTGGTTAACAGCTGTATGACATCTTCACTAGCTGGTTAACAGCTGTATGACATCTTCACTAGCTGGTTAACAGCTGTATGACACCTTCACTAGCTGGTTAACAGCTGTATGACATCTTCACTAGCTGGGTAACAGCTGTATGACATCTTCACTAGCTGGTTAACAGCTGTATGACATCTTCACTAGCTGGATGACAGCTGTATGACATCTTCACTAGCTGGGAAACAGCTGTATGACATCTTCACTAGCTGGGTAACAGCTGTATGACATCTTCACTAGCTGGATGACAGCTGTATGACATCTTCACTAGCTGGTTAACAGCTGTATGACATCTTCACTAGCTGGTTAACAGCTGTATGACATCTTCACTAGCTGGGTAACAGCTGTATGACATCTTCACTAGCTGGGTAACAGCTGTATGACATCTTCACTAGCTGGGTAACAGCTGTATGACATCTTCACTAGCTGGTTAACAGCTGTATGACATCTTCACTAGCTGGTTAACCACTGTATGACACCTTCACTAGCTGGTTAACCACTGTATGACACCTCCACTAGCTGGTTAACAGCTGTATGACATCTTCACTAGCTGGATGACAGCTGTATGACACCTTCACTAGCTGGTTAACAGCTGTATGACATCTTCACTAGCTGGGTGACAGCTGTATGACATCTTCACTAGCTGGTTAACAGCTGTATGACATCTTCACTAGCTGGGTAACAGCTGTATGACATCTTCACTAGCTGGGAACAGCTGTATGACATCTTCACTAGCTGGATGACAGCTGTATGACACCTTCACTAGCTGGGAAACAGCTGTATGACATCTTCACTAGCTGGGTAACAGCTGTATGACATCTTCACTAGCTGGATGACAGCTGTATGACACCTTCACTAGCTGGTTAACCACTGTATGACACCTCCACTAGCTGGTTAACAGCTGTATGACATCTTCACTAGCTGGGAAACAGCTGTATGACATCTTCACTAGCTGGATGACAGCTGTATGACACCTTCACTAGCTGGGTAACAGCTGTATGACATCTTCACTAGCTGGTTAACAGCTGTATGACATCTTCACTAGCTGGGTAACAGCTGTATGACATCTTCACTAGCTGGATGACAGCTGTATGACACCTTCACTAGCTGGGAAACAGCTGTATGACATCTTCACTAGCTGGGTAACAGCTGTATGACATCTTCACTAGCTGGATGACAGCTGTATGACACCTTCACTAGCTGGGAAACAGCTGTATGACATCTTCACTAGCTGGGTAACAGCTGTATGACACCTTCACTAGCTGGTTAACAGCTGTATGACATCTTCACTAGCTGGATGACAGCTGTATGACACCTTCACTAGCTGGGAAACAGCTGTATGACATCTTCACTAGCAGGGTAACAGATGTATGACACCTTCACTAGCTGGTTAACTTACAATCTAGCACCCTTCGTGTTGCGTTTTTGAAAATAATAGCAATTACAAGATAAAATTTTAAAAAAGAGGGCACATTAAATATTTTTTAATTAACAGCGCAACCGCAATAACATGAGGAAAAAGACATGAAAAGTAACAGACATAAAAAAAATTAAACATCAAAAATCAATTTAAAATTTGATTTGATGTTTATATTCACTATAAAAGAACAACACAAGACAGTTTCATCAGATACAAGAATACAAGTAGGATAAAATGAAGGGAGCAGAAAGAAGATGAAATCTTATTATATCTGCCCCTTATTTCACAGTTTGTTCAACCAATGATAACCTTCAAACTACATCACAAAATGAATAATTCTACTTAATTTTTCTAACTGTAATAATACACAAACTACATCACAAAATGAATAATTCTATTTACACAAACACACTAAGTTACATCATATATAGTTTTTGAGCAAGTCCTTTTTGACCTTTTTTTTTAATACACCAATGGTAACAGTTCCATTAGAGTTGCTGTGCTCAACATCAACGTGGTCCTGTGATGCCTGATGTCAGTGGTCACATCCAGGGATGGAAGAACACAACTACTGAAAAAGGTCCACCATCAAATGTGTAAGTTGTTTCCTGTTTACAACAATTTGCTCCTGTGTCATTGTCTGCCTGTTGTAGATCAAGTTGTATTGACTTACTTTGTCGAAAGTAAGACAGAACACTTTGTAATGGATGATGTAGTACAGCTGTTGAAAACATCACAATGTCAAAAAGTGAAAACTGAAAAACTACTTGTTATTACACTTTAACAAGCTTTCACGTTACTTTCATTGATCGTTTTGTGAAGACAATGGAAGTACAACTGAATATGATAGCATCAAATATAAACTTGTAAAAAGCGAATTTTTTATAGCTTCAACATTTAATTTGCTATTGAAAAAATTACATGCAAAGCAACACGTAAACAAATATGTTAGTTGCAAAATAATTAGTTTATTGTTGTCTGTACATTTTATTGTATGTTAACATGTACACTGGGAGGAGACCCCAGGGAAGACCCAGGACATGCTGGAGTGGTCTGGGAAGTCTGTAAGAGTCCACCCAGAAGAGATGGAAGAAGTTGCTCTGGAAAGAGATGTCTGGACACTCCCTGCTCAAAGCTGCTGCCCCTGTGACATGAAGTAAAACCACGAGGAAGAAGATGGATGGATGGATGGAGTTAATATGTCTGAATGTGATATTATGCCTTGGAGTTTAATTTTTTTAATAAAAATAAAAACTAATATAAACAACAATTAAGACTGGTATTTTCTCCAAAGCAGCTTCATACAGAGTTCTTGATGTGTTGTTGTAAGCATGTTTGAGAAGTAAAAGTTATGGAGGTGTTTCATCTGTTTTTCTGTAAAATCTTTGTCAAAAAAAAAGTTCAACTCCAGATGTTCTGTTGGTGTCCAGATGAGCAGCTCTGCAGCTCCAGGCATGTCATTGTCTGCTGAATGAACCTGGAAGAATAAATGTACAATATGTTTTAATGAAGGTTTACAAATACCTGTCACATAAGTACATATACTGAAAATTGCAACATTTACTCACCTGGACATAGAATCCACTTTGCCCATTGGTAAGAAGGTCCTTGTCATCTTCTGAGCATCTGATGTCACAATTTGGCCAACACGAAACTGTGCAAATGACATGGAGCTATTTAGAGGACATTTAATCTCTAGGAGCTGCACAGAGTCCAAAATTCCATCCAGGCTTACTACAAACTAAAAACAGAAGGTGCACACTATCATTGCAAAACACAATTAAAGTAATTAATAAAAATAAAGCAATTATCAGCATTTATTCCACAGTATTGCAGTGTGCCTGCATGACCTGCTTGTATTACACCTGTTTTAAAGTGACTAATAAAAATAAAGCAATTATCAACATTTATTCCACCTGATGTTGAAACTTAAGGCTTTGGCCACGCTCTGTCTGTGCTAATTTAAGATGAATAAGATTGTGTCCCACCTCTTTTAATAAAACGTGCCCAACGTTAGTACTGTAGATACTAAACCTCAGAGCTTTTCAGGTTGTTCTCAGGTTATTCATCACTTCATCGTAATGTGCTGGTATAAAACTAAATATGCTAGTAAAAGTAATCTGAACAGGTCGATTATGATTATATTGTCTTTATAAATTCACAAGGTTCGGACTTGCACTGGTCGCACATAAACTAACGTAGTTTTCACTCCGAAGTCGCGTACATGTTACACACAAAGTGTCAACAAAACAATTTCAGAAAATGCACTGCTGCACACTTTTGCTGCCCACTTTAAACGGTTCAGAAAATGCACTGCACACTTTAAATAAACAAACGTAGTTTTCACTCCGAAGTCACACACACACACATGTTACACACAAAACTTCAACAAAACAATTTACGTACGAAGGTTCAGAAAATGCACTGCTGCACACTTTAAACGGTTCAGAAAATGCACTGGACACTTTAAATTATGTAAATACACAATAACACCATGTATACTGTGCACAAAACAATTCACAGACTTATATTTTGCTCGTAACTTGCAGCGTACGATGATCCCACGGCTCCATGATGACGCAATTGGCTTATTGCAACTGCGCATGCTCGCGCATGCGTATTGACAAAATACATCCCATCTTCACATGGCATCAAGTCTTCACGGGACAGGGGGCTTGGGTTAGGGGCCAAAAACTCTGCCTTTTGTTCTCTGATTGGTCCGGTCAAAAATCGGCCGGAGAAATCGTTGTCAATGGGAGAAGTCCCAGACTGTGCAGTGGAGGGAAATGAGAATTGAGCTCCCATTTGAACTGCCTTAACACTAAAACTTTCTCACACATTACCACACAACACAAAGATTTTAACACTGGACTCTGTGTCATCAAACGGGTTATTCACTAAACTCTCGGTCATGTGCTCATACAGTTTGCACTACTTCTCATACTTGCACTAATGTTTGTATTACATCACTGCCTATAGTCATAATACTGTTTACATTCTCTGTTTACATTTATTAATACTGTTTACTTTTATTACTACTGCTTACATTTAATTACTACTGTTTACATTTACAGTACACTACTCTAATATCTACACCACTGCTGATACATATACAGTGTGCTCTGAACGGTCTTATTCAGGGATGCCCAATGTGCCTTACTGCATATGCCACTTTTTGCATATGCCACTTTTTGCCTCTATAACAACATCAACTACTACCTCATACATATACTGTGCACATTAACTCATACGCTGCTTTGCCACTTTGCAAATGTCAATGCTAGAAACCTTTAGTTTATTTTAGTTATACTTTTTATACTCTTTTTTTTATACTAGTATGCAAAAACTCAGGACAGTATTATGTTCATTAAATGTTTAATGTTTTAGTTTTAGTTTTAGAGTTGGTGTAAATTTTCATACTCTTATACCACTATGCAAAAACTCAGGACAGTGTTAGTTTTACTATTTTATGCTTATGTCTATTATTATATGTTTCAGTGTTTCAATGTTTAGATGTTTACTGTTGCACCGAGGGACTGAGAGAAACGCAATTTCGGTCCTGTGTATGTCCTGTACAGTACATATTGCAGATCTGACAATAAAGTTGACTTTGACTTTGACTTTGAGCTGTGCAGGAAGGCGAGTGCCAGGCTAAGCCACCATAGGCCCTATTTACATGAACACGGTGGGGGGGAAATGTAGGGTTTTTCCTATGTTAATTAGAGGACAAGATCCGCGTTGACAAGGACAAATTCTGTGTTTACATGCATCCGGAGGAATCCCCTCCGACCCCCTGAATCCGCTGTAGTTACCATGCCGGTGTTCCATCAAGTCTTCACGGGACACCGGGTCATTACCGGTAGTTGGCGTTGTGAATTTTGAACCTTCACCTAATCCACATGCGTGCTGCCTTGGTCTGCTCCTTTCCTCTGGGCTACAAGTTCAGCTAACAACAACTTAACAAGTTAGTTAAAGCTGGATTTTGGATAAGAGTCGACAGATTTAACGCCAAGTGGGACCCGCTTCATCTAACCGCTCCACACGGGTCGCTGAGTGGACCAGAACCTAGTCGACAATGTCTGACTATTCCGTGATAATCAGTAGCTGATTTACAGAAGGTAAATCAACGTTCTTAATAATGTTAGCTTGTGTTTACTTTGATTACAAAACAACCAACTGAGTTTTTATTTTTTTCCTGCGAGGTCGAGAAGCTGTCCTTCCACCAGGCGGACCGGTTCTGAACGAGCCTTGGCCCAGGTGTGCTTTATGAGGACGTCAAAGGGAGAGATGTCATGTTGGATGAATGAGGCTAGCCTGTATAAATAAAGGTTGAATTGAATGAATATATTTATAATTCCCCTAATTTATTTTTTCCAATTCATTCAATGTTTTAAGCTGCATTAATCAAAGGAGTGATGGGAGTGACAGCCTGAACGAGCCAAATGAACAACGTGAGACCTGTATCCAGGATGAAAACAGCAGAGTCCAGTTCATTAATGTAGTTACAGTTCAGTTAACGTGTTTTTAATAGTGTGTTCAGTTTAATTCTCTGTGTTTGTGTGACATACAGTTTGTGGTGTTGAATAAATAAATAAAAAATAAACCTGGTGTCTTCATTTTCAACTTTAATAACACGCAACATGTTACGCATCGTTTAAATGACGGTAACGAGTCCAGACAGCTTCATTTAGCTCAGATAACTTTATATACTGTATCTTCCACGCTAACATAAATACTGTTTATTATTGTTAAACTGTTATTATTTAGCACATTTTGTATGTTTTAGTGCAGCGCGACGTGTGAAATATCCGCCTCCCTCGAGCAATAAACAGCGATATTAGAACTGGATCCGACTGGAGTCTCTTCCAACACAGATGTTGGTCACAACAGCTACATTCAGGAGTAGACTAATCAAATATGAGACTCAAAATATATTCCATCAGTCCTAGTTCAGAAAGTGGTGTGTGTCCGCTGCCATTGTTGATAGAAATATGCCATGTGAGCGTGCGCGCTCATGTGGTTTAACACAAAGCCTCAGCGGGAGATGTTTATGTTATCAGCGGGGGGTCAGCGAAAAACTTCCACTCTGGAAAATGGGTTCAGGAACCTCCAGATTCAAAGAAGGGGGGCCAGTGGTGTCGTGTAAATTATCAGCAGAACTGCAGAGAGAAAGGAGCGGATTCGCTCAAAATACCGTACTTTTCGGCCTATAAGTCGCAGTTTTTTGCCTAATTTGCATGCCTTGCGACTTATGCGGCGAAGCGACATATTTATGGATTTTTTTCTCTTGTTTTTAGACCAATTTTTGGCCGAGATATGACTTTTTCCATTCATTCTGACGGAAAAAATGGAGCAGTACCACTTTCGGCCGCTAGGGTCCACCGAGCGTTCCCAGCTCATGTGTCCGACCGCAGCCTTCTCTGCTCGGGCTCACTCTGTCGCAGCACGGCCTCCTGCTCTCTGGAGGTCTGAACCACTGTTACCTCAGGAAGTTGCAGAATTCTTCACCAGCGACACAGAGGATGAAGAATTCAACGGGTTTGAATAAAAATAAATAAATAAATAGGTGTTTCTGTCATCATTATGGGCGGGTGAGCGTGTAGTAATTTTAAATCCGCTTTATTTCGTCGGCTTCATTTTGCCATGTTTTAACCGTCAAAGTGCATCTATTAAGAAAAGTTCAGCTGAGACACTTTTACTGTAATGTCAGTAAACAAGGGCCAAGATGGTGTAGTGGCAGGGGAACCGACTTGGGACCCGAAGGACCCAGGTTCGAACCCCAGTCACGGCATAACTTGTGGTGTGTTAGAGCAGCACATCTCATCCCAATTGCTCCCCGGCGCACTTTCTATAGCTGCCTACTGCCCCACCTGGTGGTGGTTGGGTTAAATGCAGAGTCAAATTTCGTCTTGTATGGGAACATACACAGATGACAAAAATGTGACATTATTATTATTAAATATATTTTTTTAGGCGTTTATCTTGTTAAATTCTAAAGAGATTAAGGTTTTCGCTGTGCGTGCGCACGTTTGAAAGACCCGACGAGCGAAACTATTTAAATTCAGCGGATTTGACCATTCTGTTGATTTATTAAGGAAAAGTTCAGCTCAGACACATCTTTGCTATAATTTTCAGCAAACAAATAATTGTTTTTAAGTTTTAATCTTGGTAAAGTCTTTCCGTGCACGCTCCTGTGGCCATTTGGCAGCCAATCCATTTTTGGCAAAACACATTTCCGCGTTGTCAGCGGTGACGCATAATAGATGCGACGTATACGGAGGTGCGACACGTTTATGGATTTTTCCACTTTATTGGACATAATTGGACTGATGCGACATGTACGGCGGAAAGTACGGTACGCGCAGTGTAAACGGCCCCTTAAGGCCGAGATACACTTGAGCGTCCTCAGGTACGCCACTCTACGCGCGCATTTTGTGCGCATGTGTTTTGCTGCTATACTTCAGAAACTATCAGCTTTCAAACGCTCGCGTTCTCCTTGTTGTAATATGAGCAGCTGCGCACGGAGGGGACTCAACTGAGCTCGCTGATTGGTCACTTGCTGACACGCCTACTGAAATGATTGACAGCTTTCAGTCAGCTCATGTAGCTCGCTGAAGACCGCGGCGGTGTTCTGATACGGTGTTTCTACTATATATGTTATAAAAAGTTCTCTCAGAAATAAAAATAATAACAGGGAGTGCTTTTCCTGCAGCACACAGCCCACCAGGGATATTTAAAACATCGCGCACCCAGGTAGGACCTGAATTCATTCATTTCATTCATGGAGTGAACGGAGGAAGAAGTGATTACTTGACTTTAGGCAAAAAAACAAAAGAAAAGGCCCGATCAGCGATAAAGAAGGGGAATTTATTTCATTTGTGTAACATACAAAACAGTCCGGCGCCGGGGAAGTTTATGGTCAGACATCGCGCACGCGGACGTAAAAAAAAAGCTTTGCGCGTATGTGCCCTGAGGGGCTACGCTTTTGCCTTGGCGTACGTACGTGGCGTACTGTATAGGCGTATCGGGAGGACGCTCAAGTGTATCTCGGCCTTAGGCTCACTCCAGAACTGGAGCAAATGTCAAGACGCCCAGGCGAAATGCAGCTGATTTGACCGTCAAAGTGCATTTATGAAGGAAAGGTTCAACTGAGACACACCTTTACTATAATTTCGAGCAAACAAATAATTGTTTTCAAGTGTTAATCTTGTTAAGTTCTTGTTAAAGTCCTCTCATGCACACTGCCGCGGCCACCATTTTGCAGCCAATCGATTTTTGGCACAACACCAGCCCAACATTTCCCTGTTGTTAGCGGTGTTGCATAAAGCGACTTATGCAGCAAATTGCGTATTTATGTTTTTCCCACTTTATTAGACATATTTGGACTGATGCGACTTATACGGCAGCAAGTCCATCCATCCATCCATCCATTTTCTTCCGCTTATCCGGGGTCGGGTCGCGGGGGTAGCAGCCTAAGTAGGGAGGCCCAGACTTCCCTCTCCCCAGCCACTTGGAGCAGCTCCTCTGGGGGAATCCCAAGGCGTTCCCAGGCCAGCCGAGAAACATAGTCCCTCCAGCGTGTCCTGGGTCTTCCTCTGGGTCTCCTCCCGGTGGGACATGCCCGGAACACCTCACCAGGGAGGCGTCCAGGAGGCATCCTAACCAGATGCCCGAGCCACCTCAACTGGCTCCTCTCGATGTGGAGAAGCAGCGGCTCTACTCCGAGTCCCTCCCGGATGACTGAGCTTCTCACCCTATCTCTAAGGGAGAGTCCAGCCACCCTGCGGAGAAAACTCATTTCAGCCGCTTGTATCCGAGATCTTGTTCTTTCGGTCATAACCCAAAGCTCATGACCATAGATGAGGGTGGGAACGTAGATCGATCGGTAAATTGAGAGCTTTGCCTTTTGACTCAGCTCTCTCTTCACCACGACAGACCGGTACAGCGCCCGCTTCACTGCGGACGCTGCACCTATCCGCCTATCGATCTCACGCTCCAGTTTTCCCTCATTCGTGAACAAGATCCCGAGATACTTAAACTCCTCCACTTGGGTAAGGACCTCCTCCCCGACCCGGAGAGGGCACGCTACCCTTTTCCGGCTCAAGACCATGGCCTCGGATTTGGAGGAACTGATCCTCATCCCGGCCGCATCACATTCAGCTGCAAACCGCTCCAGCGAAAGCTGTAGATCACGAGCTGATGAAGCCAATAGGACCACATCATCTGCAAAAAACAGAGAAGCGATTCTAAGGCCACCAAAACGGATCCTCTCAACACCTTGGCTGCGCCTAGAAATTCTGTCCATAAAAGTTATAAACAGAATCGGTGACAAAGGGCAACCTTGGCGGAGTCCAACTCTCACCGGAAACGAGCCTGACTTACTGCCGGCAATGCCAAGCTCTGACACCGGTCGTACAGGGACC
>JBBPBX010017449.1:19059-30037 GCA_038048925.1 Garcialebias charrua
TATATATATATATATATATATATATATATATATATATATATATATATATATATATATATATATATATATATATATATATATATATATATATATATATATATATATATATATATATATATATATATATATACATATATATATATATATTAGATATACAGTATACATATATATATACGTATGTGTATGTATATATATACACACATATATATACAGCATACATATATATGGTGGGCATAAATACAGTACAGTAATATTATATTAACAAAATACTAACAATAATATGTTCATCTTACTTGTGAAAAGTTATCCCCCGGTCCCTGACATCAACAGTTTTCCGATTTGAACACGTTAAGCCGAGCAATGCGGACGCATCTCTGTTGTTTTGGTGCAGCAAGGTTCGAGGGTGACAACTCCAAGATGGCCGCCCTAAATCCTGCGCCTGAGCAGGCTATGGGGTATCTAGTGTTATATATGATATCTATGGGCACGATGACGAAAACAAGATGGACGCCCGCTACGAAGCTGTTGTTGTTCTTGCTTTGTTGGATTATAAAAAGGTTTCCAGACCAGCAGCGAAGTTTAAAAGCAATTCTGAGGCTCTTGAAATGTTAACCAGGTATGTTGTTTTAACCAGTAGTTTTTATTTATTTATAAATAAGCTTATTTTTGTTAATTATGGTCTTGAGGCTCTTACATCTACTTTATAGTTTTAATTCGATCTCTTTTAGGATTATGTTTATGTTTATTAAATTTGTTCATTTTTTTACAAAAGAAACAATACAAGGCAATCTCATAATGATAGTGTACAAAATGTAAAAAAATGAAAGGTGGCAGAAAGAAGAATAAATCTTATTATATCTGCCCCTTATCTCCAACAATCAGATTAAACAACAGTAGTCAAACCATGTAAACAATAATAATCTTCAACCAACTTTTTCCAACAATCAGGTTAAACAATAATATTCTTCAACCAACAGTACAAAATGACTAACTCTTTCTAATTTTCTAACTAATACTAATACAGTACAAAATGATTAACTCTTTCTAGTTTTCTAACTAATACTAATACAGTACAAACTGACTAACACTTTCTAATTTTCTAACTAATGCAATACACATTACGTTATTTCACATATATTTTTTTAACATATTTGTTTTGATCATTTTTTTAAATGTAAACACTGACTTGGCATTTTTAACTACATTCTCCAAGCCATTCCATAATCTAATTCCCTGAATTGAGGTAGAACGTCCCTTCAAACTGGTTCTGAATTGTGGTTTTACAAACAACTCTGTTCCCTTAAGATTATAACAACTTTGTCTTTTAACAAAGTGCATTTGGATATTTAAAGGTAATGCATTATTTTGAGCTCTATACATAACTGATAAAATATTATAGTCTACCAAATCATGGAACTTCAGTAATTTTAGTTGATAAAATAATGTACTTGATGGATGACGGTAATGCTTTCTAGTGATAATTCTTACAGCTCTTTTCTGTAATACAAAAATAGGCTTTGTGATTGTTTTACACGCATTCCCCCAAACATCAATACAATAGATTAAGTGTGGAACAATGATTGTGTTATACAACAAATACAGAGCCTTATCATTCAATAGGTCTCTGACTTTGTACAGTACTGCTATCGATTTAGCTATTTTTATTCTTACAGAATTTATGTGTTGTTTCCATGTCAGTTTGTCATCAATGATAACACCCAAAAACTTCACCTCACTCACTCTACAAATCTCAACATCCTCAATTTTGAGTGGAACATCAACAGTTTTCTTTCTATTACCGAATATCATGTAATTAGTTTTCTCTAGATTTAATGATAATTTATTTATTTTAAACCAAGTTTGTATCTTTATAAATTCTGTTTTTATCAATTCTAACATTTGTTCTATATCTTCACCTGAACAGAAAAAAGTGGTATCATCTGCGAAAAGTACACATTTAAGGAGTCCTGACACATTTACCAAGTCATTCACATATAAAATAAAAAGCTTTGGTCCAAGTACAGAGCCTTGGGGAACTCCACATGTGATATTACAGAGGTCAGATCTTACATCATTTATTTGTACAAATTGTTTCCTATTTTTTAAGTAGCTAGATACCCACTGTAATGCTGGTCCTCTAATACCATATTTGTTCAGTTTTTCAAGGAGAATTGTGTGATCAATAGTATCGAATGCTTTTTTTAAATCAACAAAGATACTGATACAGTGTTGTTTTTGATCGACAGCAGTAGTTATTTGTTCCATTAATTCCATGAGAGCCATTGATGTAGAGTTTTTTGATCTAAACCCATACTGACTGCTGCTTAGAATATTTTGTTTATCTATAAATTGGTCTAGTCTGTTTACAAATAGTTTTTCAAGAATTTTTGAAAACTGTGGTAACAAGGATATAGGTCTATAATTGTTGAATACACATTTATCACCATTTTTAAAAAGAGGAACGACCTTAGCTACTTTCATATTATCTGGAAAAATTCCTGTTGAAAATGATAAGTTACATATGTATGTGAACGGCTCAATAACATGGCTCATTATGTCCTTTACAAACATCATATCCATGTCCACCCAGTCTTTCGATCTCTTGTCTGTAAGATGTTTTACTACATTCATTATTTCCTCTTTGTTAGTTCCATTTAGGAAAATACTATTTGCACAACCTGTAATTGAGTGGATCATATTTTTATCTACTTTTGGTATCTTAGCTGCAAGGCTTGATCCAACATTCACGAAATATTGATTAAATCCATTTACAATTTCATTTTCATCATGAACTTCATCGTTGTCTTTTACAAAATATTTTGAAATACCAGTTTTTGCTTTATGATTCTTCAGTACACCATTCATTACTCGCCATGTTGCTTTCATATCACCATTAGTTTTATCTAATAATTTACTATAATATTCTTTCTTATGTTTCCTTATAATCCCTACTAATTTATTTTTATACTTTTTATATTTTTCTTCTGCGCTCTGACTTCGCAATTTCAAGAAACATGAATACAAATAATTCTTTTTTTTACATGCATTTCTTAACCCTTTTGTCATCCATGGTTGATCATTTGTATTTCTCTTTGTGTAATTTGTTTGCACACAATTCTTTTCATACAGGGTTTCCAAGATATTCATAAACTCATCATATGCCCTGTTCGCATCATCAACATACACATCATTCCAGTCTTGTTTATCCAGATCCTCTTTCAATTTTTCCAAAACTTTTTTTGATGTGTTTATGATTTTTTTCTTCGTTGTGTCTGCTTTTGTGATTTTTTGATCATTTTTAAAGATTGTGAAAACTGGTAAATGATCACTTAAGTCGGTCGTTAAGATACCACCAATTACATCCCCATTTGTTATATTTGTGAAAATATTATCAATTATTGTGGCACTATGAGTTGTAATTCTTGTTGGCTTTGATATCAATGGATACATATTTAAACTGTACATTGAGTTTATAAATGTGCTTATGTTATTTGAATCTGTTTTATTTCCCATATCAATGTTAAAGTCTCCACACAAGAAAATATTTTTATTAAAACTTTATTAAAACTATTAAAATTATAGCAGCGGTACAGAAGTTATCATTAGATAAATAAAGTCAGAAAGTGCTGAACATTGTTTTTCTTTTCTTTTTACTACCTCAAACCATTAGCAGACGTTTTTATGGTTTATTGTTAAAATTGTTATTAAACTTCAATCAATCAAAACTTTATTTCAGACTCATATGGTCCATAGTAACAAAACAATTTAATTTCTTTGTATTTTAGGATGCTGCTGATACACACAAACCTACGGACACATGGAATAATCATGAAGACTATGGGAGGTGATGCTGAACATGGATGACAACAAGTTTGTGCGTCATTTCAGAGTCAACAAGACCCAGTTCACATCTGTAATGATGCAGCTGCAGGAGAAAGGCATAAGGAAGGAGCACTGTCAAGGTGCAGCACCAGTCCCTGTAGAAAAGAAGGTCCTGATGTTCCTGTGGTACATGGCCAACCAGAACAGCTTCAGGGAGATGTCTGACAAATTTGATGTCTCGCAGTCCTCAGCACACAGGATCATCATGGAAGTACTGAAGGCCATTTTGCACAATGGGACACACCTTCATCCCCTGGCCTAACGAATTGATGCTGTGGTGATGATTGTCATCATGGCAGCCTGCCTTCTGCATAACCTCTGCATTGGGGCTTCACCAGTGTGTCAGGATCACCCAAACAGCTGTCCAAGGCAGGATGAAAATGACTAAATTACTCTTTACTGTGATGTGTGGATGCTGTACTTGTATTAGCTTGTCATAACTTGTCAAAAAATGTTCTAGTGTTGTTATAGTGCTGTTTTGATTAAATGTGTTTATCTGACATGCCACTCTCTCGCTGTCATTTATATCTGTGTGGATAAACCACGCCAAAAACATAAGCTGGTATAGGTAAACACATTTTACAGCTTCAAAAACCAGCTGCAAAACTTAGTTTCCCACAACAATAACACCTGCTTAAAAGTCAGTGCTTAAATAAAGCATTTCTATGTACCGGTAGTAATTTTAAAACTGCCCGATGAGAACATGAGAGCACTAGTTTCTCTGCAAGTACATCGGTTTCCAAAAATATTGATGAAAAACTGCAGTGCATCATGACAAATTGTCGTGTTTTGAATACCAGAGGTGTTCCTCTTTTACACTGAATTTACTTTCATTCTAAGTAGTTTCTTTTCATTACCTGCTTTCCTTTATTCTACTGAAAAACCACACTTATTGTGAAGTAAGACAAGAATTTGTGCATTTGTTATTTCAAATTGTTTTTAATAACGTATGACAACAAGGCACAGGTAACCTGCTGTAGAGTCGTTGAGTTGCAGTAACTGGACTTGTATAGTTCAATTTTCATCAATAAAATATGTCAAGGAGTCACCATTCCTCTGGAACAAGGGACCAGGGAAACAGGTTTGTCTGCTCGGGTCCAGGAACATGTTCATCTCCATGTTGACATAAACTGCAAAGAAATATACACATGGTTAACAACAAATCCCAGATGACAGTAACTCACAAAACTAACCCACAATAATAATTATAAATAAGGTCGATTTTCACTCTCTCTCACACACACACACCCAACACAGACACACACACAGACACACACAGCTGTGGATTGACAGGATGGTTTGGGTTTCAAGTTTGCATTTTTTTTTTAAACTAAATAATTGATTCTGTTAAACTGGATTCCCACCCTGACAAGCCAAGATAAATCTTGATAGACCTTTTAAAAACAGTTTATGGTGCAAAACATTAGTTTACTAGCTAAAAACACATGTAAAGGTGAACAAAGAACAACATGTTGCAGGCCTCCTACGCAGCTACATCATCAACACAACAATCACGTTCTTTAGAAAACACAAACAGCTTAGAAACATCCTCTAATTATTAGGCGACATATCGTACAATAATCACTGTAAAGTACGAAATGTGTTACTGAGTTAATGATAAACAATGAACGCTGAACAGCTAAAATGAGTACTGTGCTAAACAACAACAATGCCGCCTCACACCCGTTTTACGTGCCGTTGTCGACGCACAGCGGCTGTTTAAACATATCATTGTCGTTACTGTAAAGAACTACAGTGCCTGAATGCATTAATGTGAAGTTACGGCTGAGTAAACCACAAAGAACAGCGAAAAAGAGTAAAAAGTAACTCTTTCACTCACTGTTGATGCGAGGAGCAGCCATCTTGAAACGATGATCTCGGCGAACTCGGGTACGGTGCAGCGAGACCGAGTCCACGAGTTGTAATTACGACCTGAGGAGGCGTTCCAGTTGATTTTTACTGCTCGGAAGCTCGTAATTACGACCTCCGAGGACAACTGGAACGCAGCATTAGCCCACAACAGGACGTCGCTGCGTTAATTCAGGACACTTTCTGATGTTTCGTGTTTTCTTTTTTTCTTTTCACAACAAGGTATCGCATCCAGCTACGCTGAAACATGGCTGGTCTTCCTCCCGGAGACCCACAACTGGTCTCCATGATCGTCAGTCATTTAAAAACACAGGGGCTCTTCGACCAGTTCAGGAGGGACTGTCTGGCAGACGTTGATACAAAGGTAGCATTCAAGTGTATTTAACACAAAAATGACTGTTTGGTTGCGAAGGTTGGCGCGTAAAGTCGATTTAATCTTCATGGTCAGGCGTTGAGTTTATGTGTATTTTTCCAAGTTGTCCATTTGGTTTCTGTACAGCTCGTGTTTAATTATCGGGTGCACCGATAAATCGGCCGAGCGATTTATCGCCCGATTTCCTAATTTTAGGGAAACCTGAAATCGGCTGATATTTGCAAGAGAAACCAATTTTACCGATTATTTTTTTTGTTTGTTTTAACAATTGTCTGAACTTCATTCATATTTCAGAGCACTACCTCATGGACAGTTAAAACAAGTTTGTATTGTTTCTAGTAGGGATGGGGCAGATCCGATCCAGTATTGGTATCCGATACCAGCATATTTTAAGTATCGGATATCGGATCCAACTTGCCGATATTTCCGATCCAGCTTCAAAGAGCACATCTGTTCCATCATATTCTGTGACTGCTGTCTTAACATTGTGTGAGTTAAAACCAATGAAGACACTCTTGAGCCTTACAACAAGAAACACACAAACTTTAACAGCACACAAGAAGCAAGTCTATAGACAAAATCCACTCTCCTTAACCACTAAGGGAGTGGATTTTGTTATCTTTCCCATCATGCTTAGCGGTTTTTTAGTTTTCCAGATGCACCTAAAGCTGGAAAACTAAAAAACTGCTAAGCATTATGGGAAAGACAACAAAATCCACTCCCTTAGTGGTTAAGGGGAGTGGATTTTGTTGTCTTTCCCATCATGCTTAGCGTTTTTTTAGTTTTTCCAGCTGAACCATGAGTGAGAAGGACATGTGTGTGGTATAGACTTGCCTCTTGTGAGCTGTTAAAGTTTGTGTTTCCTGTTATAAGGCGCAAGAGTGTCTTCATTGGGTTTATCTCACGCAATGTTAAAATGAATAGTCTCAGTAAAAAAATTCTTTAAACAGATTCACATACCTGAACAGTATCGAATCGGAAAAGTATTGGTATCGGTCGATACCCAGTTCCAAAGTATCGGTATCGGATCTGAAGTGAGAAATGTGGATCGGTGCATCCCTAGTTTCTAGGATGTTGTTCGGGTATGTTTTTGAACAAAATAATATTGAAAATTGAAGGTGCTTGTGACCTTATAACACCTGACCGTGCCGCTTATAAAACAAAATCAGAATTGGCAGGTCAGACTTTTTAGAAATTGATGATCGGGCAAAAAAACTGCCATCGGTGCACCCCTAATGAGTTTATATGATGTTATTTGGCATTTTGTGAATGCATGCCATTATGGGAGTGCATGTTTGTAAATATAAAAAAATGCTTTGCAGCCAGCTTACCTGAACCTGAAGCAAAGGGTGGACAATTTTGTCTCCAATCACCTCTCCAATCACACATGGAGCCCTCATCTGAACAAAAACCAGCTGAGGAACAACATCAGACAACTCGTCCTGCAGTAAGGAAGAAACTCATGATGTTCTTTCATGAACTATTTGTAAGCTTCCTGCATTTACAGTTGCCTGTGTCTCGTAGGTCTGGCATGCTGGAGCAGGGGGTGGACAGGATCGTCGCCCAGGTTGTGGATCCTAAAGTCAACCATACCTTCCGCCCGCAGGTGGAGCGGGTGGTTCGTGAGTTTCTGTCACCGGGCAGCTGCTCCGAGGAACCGCCGGTCCCTCCAGCTCCTGCAGAAATTCAACCAGACGGCAGTGTCACTGAGCAAAGTACACAATCCTTCATGGTTTTTACCACTTGTGCTCCTCTTGTGTTTTTTTATGTTAAGCCTATGACTTTCGAAGCAGATATTCAAGTTAAAGAAGCGGTTTGTTTTTTGGTTTAACTATCACAAACCGTTCTGATTTATCCTCATCTTCAACTCCAGCTCCATCCACTACCAGGGGTGCCATGTCCATCCTGGACACGATTTCTTCTCTCAACCAGGAGGCCAGTGTCAGGGCCAACCCAGACACTGATAAAGGAGCTGCAGATGAGCCCACGCAGCTGACGGAGGAGAAGGAGCAGAACATGATCGTTGTCGAGGAAGTCAACAGCAACCAAGAGGCAAAGCTGCTGGAAGAGGCAGAGGAGGTCAAAATGGATGTCCAAGCAGCAGATGTGAAGATGGAGAGCGTACAGGAACAGGCAGAAGTGGGAAAAGAGCTGCTATCGGAGGAGGTTAAGATGGAAGAGGAGGAGTTGAGAATTTGTGAGCAGACAGAAGAAAAGACAGAGAAAAACATAAGCAAACCGTTAGAAGAAAAACCAGACGATGAAACGATGAAATCTACAAGCCAGGCCAAGGAGAAGGCCAGAGAAAAGATAAAAGAAGGTGAGCTGCTGTGTCTTTTGTTTTTACATTTTTAACACCACTAATATTTAGACCTGTCACAATAAACAAACCAATTAATCGCATGATAAATGAAAATGATGGACCTCATTTTCATTTATCGGCTTTATCGTTTCTTCATGTCTCTCTCTGCTGAAGACACTGGATGACAAAAAGCTCAACTCAGGTGTTCTTCACTGACCCCTCCATTTCTGTTTTCTCTTTAAAATCTGTTTTAACAGTCCAAAATTGCGTTTTTGGATTGATATAAGCAGCTAAGCTACGAGCTAAGCTAAAAGGCCAACCTTGGTGGAAAAAACTCCGTCTTGTCAAGCTCCAAAATTCAAGCTTGAAACCCATGCCTTGGTGTAAAAACTTGTTTTTCCTCTGCAAAAAGAAGCTGAAAACTAGTTTACTTATTTCTTTAATTAAAAGGTTTGTCTGAAAAATACTATGCTAAAGAGCTCAAATCACACTGAGCGTCCGCCATTTTGAGTAAAAAAGGAAAGAGAGACAGCTCATGTCTCGTCATTGGGCCTCCCTCCCATTTTTCAAGAGACACACTGCTGACTCCCTCACTATCCATCCTTCAGTTCAAACAGTCTTATTCTTCCATCTGGTGGTCAAAAAAAGGTACTACACTCAAAATAAAATTAACCAACATTTCTTCTTAAATTTGATAATAATTACTAATTATTGTCAAATTTCAAACAATATTATCATTTATCGCAATAATTTCAGAGACAATTAATCGCCCAGCAAAATTTGATATTGTGACACGCCTAATATTCAAATGTTTTTGTTATTTGAAGAAGCAGACGCTGAACTAGAGAAGACAAATATAAAGTTGATTAGTACCTTCCTAAATTAAAAAAAGTATTTTTGTTTGCAGAATATTCCTTGGAGGACTCTGACCTGGACGGCCTGAGTGACATCACGGTGAGCTCTGTCCACACCAGCGACTTGTCGTCTTTTGAGGAGGAAAGTGACGATGATGATCAGCCGACTGATTCTTCTGAAGAGGGGGAGCTTCCTCCAGATGGTCTCTGACAGCAGCAACTTACTCTTTCTGCTTAAGTGTCTTTGACAGCTTTAATATTCTTCAGAAGAAATGGTTTTCCTTTGTATATTTGCTTGAATTTATTTATTTATCTGCGGCATGCAGATGGGATGTTGGAGTTGAATGTTTTCCTCCGTGTGCTTGCTGATTTGTCTTCAGAGCAAGCAGAGAAGAAACACACTAGTGTGGACACAGGAGACGAAGACAAGGAGCGCAAACCTCGACGCAAGGCTTACGTGCACAAACCCTTCCTCTACTCCCGTTACTATAGCGACTCGGATGATGAAATCACTGTGGAGGAGCGCCGCAGATCTGCAGTGGGTTGATTATTTATGCATTTTTGCTTATTGATCCTTATAACTAAGCTGAAAAAAACTTGACAAATAGACAAACCATGCACCTTTAGCAGTTTAAATGGACAAAATATCATTTTAAATGAAACAAACTGTGCTCTCACAGGCAAAGGACAAAGAGGACAGGCTGTTGAAGAGACAACAGAACAGAGAGCGGATGGAAGAGAAGCGCAAACAGAAAGCAGCACAGACGGAAGAACAAGGTGTTTTCTATCTGTTTCCAACTTTGCCTTCTATTCTTTTTTTAATGTTACTTTTACTTTACCATTTTGCCCCATTGTTCTATCTTCTTGTCACATTCTATACAACAGGGGTTCAGGGACCCCTTACAGGAGAGAAAAAGTTTCTGGGACCCCCTCACAACCATTATGCTTATAAATAATCAGTTTGTCTCTTTAATGCAATGGAAATATTTGTGTAACATAAATACTTTAGACCTGTTCTTTCATAGTCGTAATACAATTTTTATACTTTTAAACATGGGGGATTTTTCATTCAAGACACTTAATTAACAACATTTTAATTTCAACGTCCAAAAAGGACAGTTTTGAGAAAATCAACAGTATCAAAAACTACTTTAAAACTTTACTGTAGGTTTCCACTGACAGCCTGACTAATTGGCTGCCAATAAACCACACCCACCTCAATGCAGGTAATCATCAAAACAACTGCTACTGGGAATAATATAAATCAAAATCTCTAATAAATCTTACATTTTAATCACTAGTATTACAAAAATAAATCAAATGTCACACCTATATCTTTATAATTTTAAATTAATCTCACAGTGTATCACCTATGAACTCAAAACTATACTGTTACATTTGTTAACCATTATAAACTGCATTTAGGCTCCAACATTTACCGATTCAACCTTTATTTAGACAGGTTATTCCCATTGAACCTTGAGGACTCATTTATAAGAGAGACCTGGTTTCAACAAAGAATGATGACAACAATGGACAACAGCGACAAATATAGACAAATCATAAAAGAGGCATACAGATTTTTATATTTATATTTTTAAACAAGATAAAAATAAGATGGCAAAACAAAAAAGTTGTGAAAACGGCTAGAATATAAGGCGAATGTAGAAAACTAAAAGCAGGAACATGTCTGCATTG
>JBBPBX010017450.1:0-33378 GCA_038048925.1 Garcialebias charrua
ATGTATATATATATGTATGTGTGCATGTGTGTAATCTACATATAAGCAGTAAGACAATAGCACCAAATATAGTGTTAATTGGTTGTGTGGGAAGGATGTTTAAAAAAATTGAAGACATCTGGAAAAGATGACTTGTTAGAAAATCAACAGTTTTGGTTAATGGCATGTGAAAACCGCATATATGTTGTCTTTTCATTAAAGTGTTCAATTAGCTGACGTTTTAAATTTTTAACTGTTTGGCCAGCAGTCCTCTCTCTTTTGTATCCTTCAGTAATTAGTTATACTTTTGACTTGAACTGTTTAGTTAAGTTTTACACTGGTCACATCAGCTGTAACTAACAATAAGCAATATTTTGAACCCACTCATCAAAATAATTGAACAATAGCTTTAAAAAAATCAGAAAATAACTCAAACATTTGATACTTAAAGCATCTGCATCTTCAAGAAAGTGTTGCCACGACAATTGTGGATTCTGGCAGTTCACCATAAAATTCTAAGGTTATCTGTAACACCATTAAAGTTCAACATCCTGAAATATTCCCTTTTAAGGATTGATACAAGACTTAAAAGACAGAAGACTAAATATCTAACAGAAAAAGTTGAAACATTGTGTGTGCTGGTGCTGCTCCCATGTTTGGCCATCAATAATGCAGAAAATGAAAAAGTGCTGAGCTATGAAAATGTGAATCAAATTTTAGACTCTTCGCAGAAGACACTGTTTGACACCGTGCCAGTTTTAACGCTATGGGAACGTCGTCTTTGGTTCTATGAAGCGGTCCACTGACTTCCAGTGAACCCATTTATGCTGGATTCCTATTTTCCAAAGAAGTGAAGAAATACACTCTCTCTCACAAAATGTCTTCTCGGATCTCAACTCTTCACTCCACTCTTTCTTTCCGTTACAAGACATTTTTATTAAACAGAGTGAGGCAGTAAAAAAAAAAGTGTCTGGCATTTGTAAATTTGTCACAAAGAGACCACTGTTTCTGACAGAGGGTGCACAATAATGAATAAACAGAGAACATGTTCCTGTGCAACCTGGTCAAGGCTCCGCACTCTCTTCTTAATGCACAATAAGTGTGCTATCTCCTTCTTCAAGTTCTTTTTATTGTCTTCATAAGCTTTGCTGGAACAGTTATAAAAGGTGTCTGCATTTTCTAACTGCCTTGGCCAGCTGTTCCTCAGTGGAGCAGCTGAAGAGAAACGACACCTTTGCAATTGACTAGTTTTTCTACATAAAACACGCCCACAACAAAAGTGTTCTCGACTTTGACCTCTCTAAGTGGCTTTAAACATCTGTTAAGTTCCTGGGAAAAACCTGTGCAGACATGCTCCTGTTTTTAGTTTTCTACACCGCCTTACAAGCTAGCTGTTTTTTTTGTTGTTGTTGCTACTTTTCCTTTTAATTGCCATTTTATTTTCACGTGTTAAAAAAAAAAATTGTACGCATCCTTTATGATTGTCTATTGTCCACTGTTGTCATCACTCTTTGTTAAAAATCAGGTCTCTCTATTTTTTATTTTTTTGCCTTGGTCTGGTCGCAAGCGGCAGCTTTTGCTTTTCCTCTCCCATCTTTTCCTCTACCTGCAAGGCTCTTTGTCTTGTCTGCAGTTCCTCAGCACTTATCTCTTAAACGCAAAGTGAGATTAGGGATTTGGTATCATGGACGATCAACTCTATTGACAAGATTTTTTCTATAAAGCGACAAGGTCCGGGAGAGCCAGCTTGCCCGTCACAGACACACTCTGGCTGTTACGTGATGGATTCCTGGGGCGAGTGGAAGGTCATATGTCTCTCAGTCCTGTCTGTGTAGGATGTATAATATGTTTACATAATTGGATTTATGATGGCAAGAGCTTTACTGTTCGGCATCTGTGGAGCACTGTTCTTTTTTTTTTTGAGTTTTTGTCGGCTCTAGTGGCCGATTTTTGTTGTAAGGGGCAAAACAGAGCAAGAGAGGGGGAGACACAGTGGAAAAGTCATCGGGGGAATCCCAAGGCGTTCCCAGGCCAGCCGAGAAACATAGTCCCTCCAGCGCGTCCTGGGTCTTCCTCTGGGTCTCTCCCGGTGGGACATGCCCGGAACACCTCACCAGGGAGGCGTCCAGGAGGCATCCTAACCAGATGCCCGAGCCACCTCAACTGGCTCCTCTCGATGTGGAGAAGCAGCGGCTCTACTCCGAGTCCCTCCCGGATGACTGAGCTTCTCACCCTATCTCTAAGGGAGAGTCCAGACACCCTGCGGAGAAAACTCATTTCAGCCGCTTGTATCCGAGATCTCGTTCTTTCGGTCATAACCCAGAGCTCATGACCATAGATGAGGGTAGGAACGTAGATCGATCGGTAAATTGAGAGCTTTGCCTTTTGACTCAGCTCTCTCTTCACCACGACAGACCGGTACAGCACCCGCTTCACTGCGGACGCTGCACCTATCCGCCTATCGATCTCACGCTCCAGTTTTCCCTCATTCGTGAACAAGACCCCGAGATACTTAAACTCCTCCACTTGGGGCAGGACCTCCTCCCCGACCTGGAGAAGGCATGCTACCCTTTTCCGGCTCAAGACCATGGCCTCGGATTTGGAGGAACTGATCCTCATCCCGGCCGCATCACATTCAGCTGCAAACCGCTCCAGCGAAAGCTGTAGATCACGAACTGATGAAGCCAATAGGACCACATCATCTGCAAAAAACAGAGAAGAGATTCTAAGGCCACCAAAACGGATCCTCTCAACACCTTGGCTGCGCCTAGAAATTCTGTCCATAAAAGTTATGAACAGAATTGGTGACAAAGGGCAACCTTGGCGGAGTCCAACTCTCACCGGAAACGAGCCCGACTTACTGCCAGCGATGCGGACCAAGCTCTGACACCGGTCGTACAGAGAATGAAACATGAATTAATTTATTAAAGAAAACAAAATTAAAGCTGACGGGGCAGCAAACTTAAACAAAAACACTGTGGACACGGAGGGAAGACAGGAACATGAAACTTGCTGGGAAATAGCACCTAGACAAGGAACTTGCCATGGACTTTTATCCAGATGCTAACGAACAAACAATGACAAACAGCTGGGGACGGTCAACAGGTTGCGAAGGCAGGAGCTGATTACAAAAGGGAGAAACTGCTCTTCTTTTACATTTTATTGTTGGATGTAACAGGGACCCTGTGTACATAATCTCGTTTCATCACATGTACCACATGTGGTGCGAATGACAATGAAGATTATCTGACTCCGACTCTGAAACACTGAGGAGAGTAGGACAGAAGACAATAATTACACATATCCTCGCAGCTACTACGTCTGTAAGAGCAGTTTTCTTCACTTCTCAGGGAGTATAAATTAAGCGTTTGACCTGAATATATCCAAACCCCTTAAAATACAAACACTGTTCATTATATTTGAAGCAATGTGTGAGACAGGGGTTGATGGGGGGGAGGGGGGGTGATATATTTCACCAACAAGATATGCATGTGAGCATGGGGAGGCAATTATAGTGGTAATTGTGTATGCCTTTTCAGGACAGTAGACAATAATAAACCACTTGAAAATAACACCATTCAAACATAATTTTTCAACTGACAATTTGATAGTTAGTCAAGAGACTGATGGGGGGTAAGAACTGCTGAAACATTTTTTTGAAAATTATCCACTTAATATATTTTTGAAGGGACAAGACTTACTGAATCAGTTGAGTTCAATAACAAATTGCCGAAAAGACAAATAAATATAGATACTGTGCAGAAATACACAATTAAAAACAAAAAAAAAAAAACAGAACAACTCCATGCAAAAACATAGCATGGGGTGCGGGGGGATATTACCTTTTTTTTTTACCTTATCAGTATTTTTTATTAATGGCTCTGAACAAATAAAGTAAAGAAAATAAGAGTACAGTTTTAAAAGAAAATTACTTCCACCTTTGTAAATCTAGAAGAGTATAGTAAAAACAAAGTAAAAATAGAGTAAAACATTACTAGACCCACCTTCTTCCACCTGCATAATTTTGCTAAAATTAGAAACATCTTACCTAAAAATGTTGCAGAAAGACTGGTTCATGTGTCACGTCTAGACTGGACTATTGCAATGGTTTGTTATCTGGGTGTCCAAATACTTCTTTAAAAAGTCTTCAGTTGATCCAAAATGTTGCTGCCAGAGTCTTAACTGGAGTTAGTAGGAGAGATCATATTTCTCCAGTGTTAGCTTTTCTCCTCTGGCTCCCTGTCAAATCCAGAACTGAATTTAAAATCTTACTTATAATCTACAAAGCTTTCAACAACACCACCAGCCTGATCAAGAAAGGTCATCAGAGACTCTACTTCCTCAGACGGCTGATACAAGCTGTTCTGAGAAGCTCAGTCCTCACCTCCTTCTACAGGTGTGCAGTGGAGAGCATCCTGTGCTCCAACATCAACGTGTGGCCTGGAGGCTGCACAGCTGCAAAAAGAAAATCTTTGCAGAGAGTGGTGAAGGCTGCACAGAAGATGTTGGAGTCAGTCTCCACACTATCACAGACATTTACACCTCCAGATGCAGGAATAGGGCCACCTGCATCATGAAAGACCCCACTCACCCAGCACACACACTTTTTGCCCCACTCCCCTCAGGAAGGAGGCTGAGGAGCATTAAGTGTAGAACCACTAGACTGAGGAACAGCTTCTACCCTGTGGCTATTAGACTCATGAATAAATAATCAGAATAATCACTGCGAAATATCACCTCATGTTGCTGCTGATCTGTTTCATGTTGCTGTGTTCATTCGTGCCATGTGGTGTGAATGACAATAAAGATTCTCTGACTCTGACAACCTAGCTCCATCTTTTATTCAAGAACTTATTGTTCAATATTTTCCTTACAGAGCACTAAACTCTCAGACTGCAGGTTTACACGTGGTTCCTAGAGTTTCCAAAAGCAGTATGGGAGGAAGATTTTTCACTTTTCAGGCTCCTCTCTTGTGGAACCAACTTCCAGTTTCTGTCCATGAGGCTGACTCATTGTCCAGTTTTAAGACTGGGCTGAAGACTTTTCCTTTTGATAAATCCTGTAATTAGTGTTGGCTTGTTAAGCTGCTATAGGCTTAGACTACTAAAGGACAAATTGACCTCATTTCTTTAAATAAATGGTTAAAATTGAATAGTTTTCATTTGATACTATTTTTATCTTAACATGTGATTCTCGACCTGCCATTGTGTATCTGTTCCTCTCAAACCCAGCCGTTTGAAGCACATGGCCGCTTGTCCTGAGCCTGGCTCTGCTAAAAGGAGTTTTTCCTTTCCACTGTCACCTTCATGCTTGCTCAAGATGAGAGTTCTGTGATGGAGTTAAATTCAAAGCAGTCTGCTCCTCAGTTAAATAATGTTTTTTTTTTGTAATGAATGTTTCTGTGCAGTGCCCTGAGATGACTTATGTTCTGACTTGGCACTATATAAATAAACTGAATTGGATTGAACATTTAATTAAAGACCAAACTACTTTAACTAAGTAAGAGAAACGTCAGTAAAAAAAACATTGTCAGCTTTTAACAGAAGCCCTGCAAGACCTTTGGAAAAACAGTGCAAAGCTAGTGTGACATGATAGTCAAAGATAAATAGTATCACTCTGTATGAAGTATAACTACAACACATTAGTCATCACTTGGTTCTGAGTTGTATTATATTGTAACAAACAAAATATCTATTCATGTTTTCATTACAATATTTGGCAAACATTTGGATACTAACTTTGCGGTTTTAATCTAACCATCAGGTGAACATAGGTTTACCACAATCTGATGTTTGTTGTTGAGAACAAAAGAGGTAAGCTGAAGCAATCAAAAAGAAAAAAAAAATCTACTAAGCATTAAAATAAAAATGTATCAGACACCACCACACATGAAACTTAAAGTGAGGCTTAAGCTGGGAACATTCTTACTGCAAGTAAACAGGGATATATATATATATATATATATATATATATATATATATATATATATATATATATATATATATATATATATATATATATATATATATATATATATATATATATATATATATATATATATATATATATATATATATATATATATATATATATATATATATATATATATATATATAATATATATATATATATATATATATATATATATATATATATATATATATATATATATATATATATATATATATATATATATATATATATATATATATATATATATATATATATATATATATATATATATATATATATATATATATATATATATATATATATATATATATATATATATATATATATATATATATATATATATATATATATATATATATATATATATAAACAAAACTCCCCATCACCACCACATATATGAAACATTTACAAGAAGATATGGAGCTGTGCAAATTAACTTTAAGTCTTAATTATCACTTTTATGTGATTGGGCCTTAAAAGGAAAAAAAAAACATTTGGCAGTGTTCTTAAAATAATTACTCCAGTATAATTAAATTTTATAAATATGATGTTTTTGAAGTGTACATCTGCTTTCACAGCACTCAGAGAAGTAGCTCTCAAGTGAAAACATAATGAGTGATAATGAGCATAGCAGTGCAGTGCTGTGATACTTATGTGAACGGCTCAAAATATCTGCATTGGCACTGCTGCAATACTGAAATCGTATTATATACCGTAGGTGTATAAAAAAAATCCCACAGTAACATCATCTTGAATAAAAAAGTTTTAAGTAGTGAACTTAGCAAAACAGCCATTGATATGTTTTCAAGAATCCATCCATCCATCCATTATTTTTTACCCGCTTCTTCTATTTTGGGTCACGGGGGTCACCGGTGCCCATATCCAGCAATCACTGTGTGAGGGGCGGGGTACATCCTGGACAGGTCACAAGTCCATCACAGGTTTTCAAGAATGAGTATGCAATTTATACAATAAGCTAATATATTTTCCATATCTTAAAAAAGTAAATCACTTGTAAATGTTTTGTGAAAAGGGTTTCAGTTTTAATCTAGCATGTTTCTTTTTTTTCAGTGGCCCATCTCAATGATCCGGTGATGAGCCATCTGTCACTGTCATTGCAATTAATTTGGAGCCATTTAGTGGATAATGAGATGCTGTCACTGGTTTTTGTGCGGCTTCACTTCTCAGAGACATGGTTCCTGTCTTTATCAGAGCAAGTAGAGTATGACATGAGTAAAGGTGCTGATAATGAAGCCACGGTTCTGTTGCTGATGTAGAGGATTTGCACATTCTTAAAACAGGCACCTGCTTTAAAAATGTCACTCATAACATTCAAGGTATGAGTTCTCCAAACAATCCAAATAGGATAAATTGCATTTCTAGCGAAAATGCAATGTGAATGCTTATTGCTTAAGAACTTGCTAAAAAAAAAACTGCTGAAATTAGCTAAAAACATGCTGCAATGTAGCTGAAATGGAAGAACAAGATTAAGTTAGCAGAAGAAAACAGAAATAACACATATTTGCTGGTTTAGTTGAAATAAGCAGAAATTAGCACAACAATGTGGAAATTAACTAAAAAGGCTGAAATTAGCTAAACATACTGAGTTACTGTAAGGACCGACTGAACCCAGAGTGGTACGAGACCAGAACAGAGGCACAACTCAGAGTAACAATTATTTACAGTGTTTATTATTTACAGGTGATAAAGGGGACACTTGGGGTCTTGGGAGTGCCTGGAAGAGAGAACAGGGTCAGGGTCCTACTGGTGGGATAGGTGGATCAAAACTGATGCTCTGTTTGGTTCTTACAGGGGATGTTGGGTCGGTGGGTTGGCAGCGAGTGGCAACAAGGCAGGAACTGGCAGACAAAGGCGGACGAAAACAGGATCCAGGGTTCACAAAACTGTGGACACAAAATCATAAGGTGAGTACTCTTATCAGACTAATACTTTCTGGCTGAAGTCATGTATACCGATTGAGGCACAATGCTCCAGCATTGGATCTCACTGGACTGCAGCCTTAAGTAGTGGAGCTCCTCGTTAGATGATGGCTGTCAGCTGGCGTCGTCAGCTGGCGTCAATCAGCGGCCATCTTGGAGAGGGCGGCAGGGCTGCAGACAGTGGGATCCCGACAGTACCCCCCCCTCAAGAACCGCCTCCGGGCGGCCCGCAGCGCTTCTCCGGGTGAGCGGCGAAGAAGGCGGTGATGAGGCTGGGATCTAAGATGAACGAGCGGGGAATCCAAGACCGCTCCTCGGGGCCATAACCCTCCCAATCCACCAGGTATTGAAATCCCCGGCCACGGCGACGAACATCCAAAATGGCACGGACAGTGAAGGCCGGGTGGTTGTCGATCAGCCGGGCAGGAGGCGGAAGGTCGGAGAGCGGGCACAGAGGGCTCTCTGAGACCGGCTTGACCTGAGAGACGTGGAAAGTGGGGTGAATCCGCATAGACGAGGGAAGTCGAAGGCGCACCGCAGAACGGTTGATGATCCTTGTGATCGGGAAAGGTCCGATGAAACGAGGAGCCAATTTCCTCGTAGTACCCCTGATGGGAATGTCCCTAGTGGAGAGCCAGACTTTCTGTCCCACCTCGTACACAGGGGCCGTAGAGCGACGGCGGTCAGCAAACACCTTATTTTGAGCAGCAGTACGTGAGAGGGCTGCCTTCGTCTCCCGCCAGACCCGCCGGCAACGGCGGAAGTGGTGCAGGACAGATGGAACCGGAACGTTGACCTCCTGACTTGGGAACAAAGGGGGAAGGTATCCAAGGGAAGCCTCGAACGGGGACATACCTATGGCAGAGGATTTGTGTGCGTTGTGGGCATACTCAACCCAACACAGATGTGTGCTCCAGGATGAGGGGTTGCGTTCGGCGACACACCGGAGGGCGGTCTCAAGTTCCTGGTTACACCGCTCAGCCTGACCATTTGATTGAGGGTGGTAACCCGAAGTGAGGCTTGTAGTAGCCCCCAGAGTGGCGCAAAAGCTCTTCCAGACCTGCGAGATAAACTGGGGTCCCCGATCTGACACAATATCAGAAGGGATTCCATGAATGCGGAACACATGTGTGACAAGGAGGTTAGCCGTCTCAGAAGCAGAGGGAAGCTTTGGTAGGGGAATGAAATGAGCAGCTTTCGAAAAACGGTCAATGATGGTGAAGATGACAGTATTACCTTCAGAAGGTGGCAGACCCGTGACGAAGTCAACGGCAATATGAGACCAAGGACGGCCGGGCGTGGGCAAGGGTTGCAGGAGACCGGCAGGAGGCTGATTGCCGGTCTTATTCCTAGCACAGGTCGGACAGGCTGAAACATAGGACTTGACGTCTTGGGTGAGTGTGGGCCACCAGAAATGAGTCTTGACCAAAGAGAGCATACGGGAGGTGCCAGGATGACAGGACAGTTTGTGTGAATGGAGCCAGTCCAATACCTTACTCCTCATATTAGAGGGAACGAAAAGTTTGCCAGGAGGACCCGTGCCAGGGTCAGGTTCATCCTTTTGGGCGTCCATAATGTCCTTCTCGATGGGCCAGGTGAGAACTCCCACGACAGAGACAGGTGGTATTATGGTCTCCTTGATGTCCGGAGAATCTGGGGAAGAGAACTGACGGGAGAGAGCATCCGGTTTAACATTTTTTGAGCCAGGTCTGAAAGTCATAACGAAGTTAAACCGGTTAAAGAAAAGGGACCATCGTGCCTGTCTGGGGGTCAATCTCTTTGCCTCTCTCAGGTATGTAAGGTTCTTGTGGTCTGTCCATATCAAAAAAGGGGTAGGAGTACCTTCTAACCAATGGCGCCAGAATCCAACAAAGCTGGAACAGGATGATGATTGTGGTGGATTTGGATAAGTGTGGGTAATAACAGTCTACAGGCGGAGGAGAGAGCAGAAGTACCCACCAATATCTCTCTCTTTATTGGCGGGCGTTCTCGTTTCCCCCCAGGAGGGGGCAGTCTCTCCGGTAGTGCCCGGTCTTTCCACAGTACATGCAGGCGTTACTGTCACTGCGTCTTTGTCTCTCCTCAGGAGACAAATGATATTTATTTATCTGCATGGGCTCAGGTTCAGAAAATGAACGAAAACGTTCTGTGGGAACGACGTGACGAGAAAATGACACGGGGTCTCTGTCTCTCTGGGACTTGTAGTTTGCAAACGAGTTCTTGTAGGCGCGGGGCTCACCTGATGACGTTTCGTAACCGGAAGTGGAACGATGACGGGAGTTGTAGTCCTTCTCTCTTCTCCGCTCCCGGAAACGCTCGTCAATAGCACCCGCTAGGTCGAAGATCCGGCTGAATTCCTTTAACAAGGTATCAAAGGTGATATAGTCAATGTTGTGAAACTGTAAGTAGGAATTTGCCCAACTCAGTGCTTCACCCTTCAGTTGATTGATGAAATACGTGATTTTTGCGGCGTCTGTTGTGTAAAGCTGAGGGGCCGCTCTGAATGCTAGTTTACACTGCAGGAGGAATCCTCCACATGAATGAGGGTCTCCAGAAAACAGTTCAGAAGGTTTAGTAATTAGCTGCTGGTTTGAGGCACCGATCTCGGGCGTCGTGTTAGGAGTTGAGGGTGTGAGGCTTTGGGTTAAAGTATAAACCATACCTCCAAGTTCCTTCATGGTTTCCTGGGCGGCGTCTTGTTGAGCCAAGACCCGTTGGAGTATCTCCTCGACCATGGTCGTACGATCCATCTGGAAGATAGGACTGAGTTTGCTGTGTCTGGTCTCGTTCTGGGTCGGTTATGGCTGGAGCATTCTGTAAGGACCGACTGAACCCAGAGTGGTACGAGACCAGAACAGAGGCACAACTCAGAGTAACAATTATTTACAGTGTTTATTATTTACAGGTGATAAAGGGACACTTGGGGTCTTGGGAGTGCCTGGAAGAGAGAACAGGGTCAGGGTCCTACTGGTGGGATAGGTGGATCAAAACTGATGCTCTGTTTGGTTCTTACAGGGGATGTTGGGTCGGTGGGTTGGCAGCGAGTGGCAACAAGGCAGGAACTGGCAGACAAAGGCAGACGAAAACAGGATCCAGGGTTCACAAAACTGTGGACACAAAATCATAAGGTGAGTACTCTTATCAGACTAATACTTTCTGGCTGAAGTCATGTATACCGATTGAGGCACAATGCTCCAGCATTGGATCTCACTGGACTGCAGCCTTAAGTAGTGGAGCTCCTCGTTAGATGATGGCTGTCAGCTGGCGTCGTCAGCTGGCGTCAATCAGCGGCCATCTTGGAGAGGGCGGCAGGGCTGCAGACAGTGGGATCCCGACAGTTACTGCTTTTGAAAACTTTAATTCCTCTTTTTTGGGGATGTAAATTGTTTTTTTTGGATTTATTACGTCCTCTGGTATCGGGTACTGTGCAGCTGGAATAATATTTATTGCAAGCTTTTTACTTTTGGGCATTTGTTATGATGCATAACCATGGTACTAAGGTGTTTTTTTAACAACCAGGAGCAGCTGATTAACATATCAAAAGCTCAAATACCTCAGCTACAGCCCCAAATCCCAAATGAGTTGAAAAGGAGGTGCTGTGGATGAATTCCCGTTAACCTGGTGGCGGTGCTCTATACTGCCAATATCCTGGAGCTGGTGGGAAACTCAGCTCGTGACAACGAGAGGATCAGGATTATCCCCTTGCACCTTCAGCTGTCTGTCCGTGGTGACGAGGAGCTCAGAAGGCTGCTGGGAGGAGTGACCATTGCTTGGATTGGATTTGCTGCAGGAGATCCTTCCTGCCCACAGCTATCAGCATCCATAACAACTCTTGAATGAAACCAGGATGATGAGCTACAACAACACTTAATTTCCCTTTGGGATTAATAAAGTACTTTTGAATTTGAATTGAATAGCTGAAAAGTAGCTGAAAAGGCACAAAGAAGCTTAAACTACCAGAAGAAGTGGACCGAGCTGAAAAGAGCTCCAAAAATGTGGCATTAGATGAAAAAGCTAAATTTAGCACAAAAACAGCAATAAAATAAAATAATAATAATAATAATAATAATAATAATAATAATAATAAGTGGCTGAAATAGCAGATAAAGCTGAAACTAGCAGAAATGAACTGAAAGGAGAATAACAAGCTGAAGGGAGCAGAAATTACCACAAAAAATATATTTTTTTTAAACGTCTGAAATTAGCTACAAATATTAAACATAGTTTTAAAGGTAGAACAAGCTTAACTTAGCAGAAGAAAGCAAAAAGAACATGTTCTGAAAGAAGCAGAAATTAGCACAAAGAAGTGGAAATTATATGAAAAAAGTAGAAATTACAAGAAAAAAAACAGCTGAAAAGTAGCTAAAAAGGCAGAAAGACACATACATTATCAGAAGATGGTGGAAAGAGCACATTTTTTAATTAGGCTGAAAAAGTTGAAATGGGTGCCAAAAAATGTACAATTAGCTGAAAAAGCTAAAATTATCATAAAACAGCTAAATGGTAGCTGAAATAGCAGAAAAAACTGAAACTTGTATAAATAAGCTGAAAGAAGCATAACAAGCTGAAATTAGAAGAAAGAAGTTAGAAGCACAAAAATGTTGTAGTTACTAGAAGTCATGCCACGTCCCAGCCTGTCTCAAGTCCCCCATCATCGTCCCTGTTCCCAAAAAGCCACATGTTACAGGACTAAATGATTACAGGCCTGTGGCTCTCACGTCTGTAGTCATGAAAACTTTTGAACGCCTGGTTTTACCCCACCTCAAGTTCATCAGCAACCCCTTTCTGGACCCTCTGCAGTTTGCCTACAGAGCCAACAGGTCTGTAGATGATGCCATAAACCTGGCCCTCCACTTCATCCTGTGGCATCTGGACTCCCCTGGGACCTACGCTAGGATCCTGTTTGTGGACTTCAGCTCTGCATTCAACACCATCCTTCCTGCTCTGCTCCGAGACAAGCTTTCTCTGCTCCATGTACCTGACGCCACCTGCAGGTGGATCATAGACTTCCTAACAGATCGGAGTCAGTGCGTGCGGCTGTGGAAAACTGTCTCGGACACTCGGACTCTAAACACAGGATCACCACAGGGCTGTGTACTTTCCCCTCTGCTCTTCTCCCTGTACACCAACTGCTGCACCTCCAGTCATGACTCCGTACAACTTATAAAGTTTGCGGACGACACCACCCTCATCGGGCTCATCTCAGATGGTGATGAGTCTGCCCACAGGAGGGAGGTGAATCGGCTGGTGACCTGGTGCAGCGGCAACAACCTGGAGCTTAATGCCCAGAAGACGTGGAGATGATCGTGTATTTC
The DNA here is from genome assembly GCA_038048925.1 of Garcialebias charrua. Taxonomy (NCBI): domain Eukaryota; kingdom Metazoa; phylum Chordata; class Actinopteri; order Cyprinodontiformes; family Rivulidae; genus Garcialebias; species Garcialebias charrua. The sequence continues at coordinate 13,208 of JBBPBX010017450.1, forward strand.
AGGAGAGTCACAGCCCGTCACAGCCCCTCTGCCCCCTTTCACCCTCAACGATACCCCCATCATCACTGTGGACTCCTATCGGTTTCTGGGTGTGACCATCACCCGTGACCTCAAGTGGGAGCTGAACATCAGCTCCCTCATCAAGAAGGCTTAGCAGAGGATGTACTTTCTGCGGCAGCTGAGGAAAGCCAAGCTGCCGGCCAAGCTGAATGTTCAATTCTACACGGCCATCATTGAGTCCATCCTCTGCTCTTCCATCACAGTGTGGTATGCCGGGGCCACTGCCAGGGACAGACAGAGACTACAGCGCGTTGTGCGCTCTGCAGAGAAGGTAATCTGCAGTAGTCTCCCATCCATCCATGATCTGTAGGCCTCCAGGACCGTAGGGTGAGCAGGTCGGATTACAACTGACCCCTTTCACCCTGCACATGGCGATCCACTCCCTTCAGGCAGGAGGCTTCGGTCCATTCGGACCAGAACCTCCCGCCATAAAAACTGTTTCTTTCCATCTGCCGTTAGTCTTCTGAACATTCATAATCCTTTTACTGGTTAACTCTGCCTTATCATTTATCACTGGCCTAAAACTGTACATCATCACTCCATTTATCTTCTAGCACCATTTGTCACTGCCATTTATTGTGAATATTATTGTGAATATTGTGCTGTACTGCATTGTGTTTATTGGTTGGTGTGTACATATGTTTTTATTCTATTTTTACTTCTTTTTATTGCACCTTTATGCCAAAGCAAATTCCTAGTCAGTGAATTTTATTCTTTAACAATGGCAATAATAAACTGATTCTGATTCTGATTCTGAAATAATCTGAAAGGAGCACAAAACAGTTGAAAAAAAAACAGCTGCAATTAGCTGAAAATGGCTGAACAATGTTTATGCACAAGGAAGCTGAATGAACCTAAACCAGAACAAAATGGGAAAGGAACAGTTAAAAGTTGTAAATATATCTAAAGATAGGAGCTCAATCAATTTCCTATTTGAAAAAAGTGGCAGAAAGGGATAAATATTTCAAAAAGCTAAAGTTGCACCAATACTAAGTCACGGCACCCTTCTCCTGAATGAGCTAAATGTTTCATTTATGATTTGATGAAATAGCACAAAAACTGTGGAATGAGAAAGATGCCAAAACAGGTACAGAAGAAAAATGGATCATAATAGTGTGAATGCTTCATAAACATTCACACACACATTTAACATCATAAATAGAAAGCAGGATTCAAATTCAAAATATGTAGGAAAGAGTTATAAGTATGGCTGTGATGGCAATTTCACATGCACATTTTTATTTTACTGGAAAATGTGCCAACTACATAAAAAATGACAGTCAGTCCAGAGTTGTGCTCAGAAAAAAAAAAATGTTTGCAATCACATGCGAAAATTAAATGTTGCAATTGATGTGCGTCTCTTGCTCCGGATGGAAATTGCCCTGTCACATGTAATAGCTCATGCGAAGGCATGGCTTTTAAGATTCACAGACTTTGCCTGCTTTGGTTATAAAAAAAGAATGCATGGTAGAGTTGCAATGGATGAGGGAAAAAACATTTTTTGTTCTTTGGCAGAGATGGGCAGTGTCAGAACCTGTGAATTTGCACATATTCTTACAGATTTTTGATCAGCAGTTCTTTGGACACACATTTCTTCTCCATTTTTACTTTGGCTGCTTGTTCGCTCAATGATGTATGTTCTTTGAACCAGACTAGAATACTGTGCTTTGGGTTTTTACAATATGAGAAAGTTGGGCATTTAATGGAGAAAATATTAAGATAAACTAATTTAGGCAAAGCATGAAAAGCAAGTCTAAAAACACCCAGCAAAAGTCAGAGAGATGGACTATTCTTCGGTTGATCATTTATTGCATGCCAAACTTTCAGCTAATAGTTTTTTTATAATCACACTGCTGCTTCTAAAAAACTATCTTGTCTGTCAAATTGTGTTAAAATTTGTATTTTTCATATCAGCTTCTAATGGGACTGCTGGTATCAAAGTCTTTATTTCTTTTGCACAGTTGTATAAAAAACAGAAAAGATAGAAACCACAAAATGTTGATATAAAACAGCTGTTTGTACTAATAAAAGACCCTTAAAAATAAAATGGATCATGGCTATTCATGATGAAGAGTGAGATTATATTACGAAAAGAGACATTCAATTTGAATGATTTGGAGAATGAAGTTTGACAGTCAAACAGAATAAAGTTATCAAACAGAATTAAATCTCTGCACTATAGACAAACACATCACTTTACTTTTCAGTACTGTATACGTATTAGGTGCTGTTGGCCACCTGCCATCACTGTGGTGCAATCAACTCGAGAAAATGAGATGAATATAAGATGAAACCCAATTTGAGTTAAATTTTAGGAAGAACAGCAGATCACTGTGTAAGATCCTTTTGGTTGTTTTCTACTGCCAAAGGGATTTAACCATGAGCATCTGTGACCAAACACACAAGCACACAGCCAGAAAGCATTTTATATGGACATTTTAATCAAATGTGCAACTGATGGCACAACTTTTCCATAGCAAAGCTCCCATTAGGTAGATTAATTGCTGATGCTTTGTGCATGTAACATGCATCGTCTTGGTCTGTGGAGGAATACCAGCGTGCTCAGAGAAGACATATATGCACAAAGAGAACATTAAAAGGCAGAGAAGAAATCCTATGGCCTTATTGTTGTGAGGCAACAGCTCTAATAAATGCATCCCCACCAAGTGGCCATGACAATTCCTTCAAACGTTTAGCTTGTTCATTGGGGGCTGCCATTGCATGTAAATGCATGGAAGCCACCTATTGTTATTGTGCTCGAACGTGTGTCTACATTGTCGTCGACCGTTAATGCGGCCCGAACCACAATGTCTACCCCCACAAAAGTTATATCAAAACAACTGGCTTGGCCCTCTGATGTGTGCTATTACTTTTATTGGCATTTGGACTTACCGTGGCAACGTAATTTGCGAACAAAGACGTAATGAATCTCCAAATCCAGGAACTAGTTGGTTACGCAGTGTTTTTCAACCACTGTTCCGTGGCACACTAGTGTGCCGCGAGTGATCGTCAGGTGTGCCGTGGAAATTATCCAATTTCACTTAAATGGTCTAAAAAGATTTTTGAAAACAAATTAATTATCTAATAATATTCCATTTTTGAGTGTCTGTGCTGTAGTAAGGCTCCAGTATAGCTCAGCGTTCGGCCGTATGCCGATCCGTGTGCGCGTTCTGTGCACAGGCAGTTCATCCCCATTGCTCGGCGTGAGGCTCCAGCGTTTTCGCACCAAATTCTTGACATCATTTGAGCAGATGCAGGGCGGAGCGTTTACCTACGGGACAAATTGAGGTCACTGATTGGTCATTTGCTGACACGCCTACTGAACTGATTGACAGATCGGGTGGAAAAAAGGCGAGAGCTTGCAGCTTCTGCGCAATACCGGGTTTTCCGCCATTTTTATAGGCGGAAGATGGTGAAAAAACAGACTAGAGCTACCAGCTTCTGCTGCAGCGGTGTTCTGTTTTTATATGTTAATAAAAAGTTCTAAAAAAAAATAAAAAAAAACAGGGAGCGCTGGTCCTGCAGCCCACACATCAGACAATTACACCAGGAAATCTGCAGAACCTCGCGCAGCCACGTTGGACATGAGTTTAATTCGCTCGTGACAAATTCATTAATTTCTCATCATTTCAGTCATGGAGTCAGCGGAGGAGGAAGCAATCACTTGACTTTTGGCAAAAAACAAAACAAAAGAAAAGGCCAGATCTGGAATGAAGAAGGGGAATTTAATAAATTTGTGTCACATACAGTGCAATTTGAAAGTGCAATTTGAAATAAGAAATATAAAATATGATAAAAATACATTTTTGTGTTTATTTCATTCCTATTCAAGACACTTTGATAAGAATGACTACCGGTATACAGTATATTTAATATAGGCGGATACAGTGTATCTTTGTTTACAATTTTGGTTGGTGGTGTGCCTCGCGATTTTTTCAATGAAAACACCGTGCCTTGGCTCAAAAAAGGTTGAAAAACACTGGCACTGCCCACTTATTATTCTACACCAGAAAAAGTTATCTTTTTCAACTTTAATACGGACCGAACCACAAAGTGAACCCCCACAAAAGTTATATCAAAACAACTGGCCCGACTCAGAGATGTGTGCTATTACTTTTCTAAGCAATCGGAGTTACCATGGCGATGTATTTTGCTAACAAAGTTGCCATATTTCCCCATTGAAAATGAATGGGAGAACACTCCTCACACAAACTGCTGCTGTCAAGTCACATGATTTAGAATCTGATGAAAACATACTCACTGTTGGTACTGTTTGAAACTCATAGAAAGTATTTATCAGATGTATCTCTAGAACTGATTAACATTTGGAGCCATTTTGATTCAAGATGTCTGGCAACAGCCTGGCAGCCCCCGTCAAAGTTTCTCCGGAACTTTCTAGTTTATATTATTAGAGACACAATAATCCAATTAGTTAGTTTTCTAATTATCTCTCAGACTGAAAGCAATGTGTTCAACACAATGCTACTTCTTGTTATCTAACTGTCAATAACGGTGTACCACAAGGCTCAGTCTTAGGAAACACTCTCTTTACAATCTACATTATATAAGTAACGGTAATGTAGGTCAGAAAATTCCTGACGGATCCTTACATTTCTATGCCGATAGTACAGTTGTTTACTGTTTATTGTCGAGCTAAATCAGTTGGTAAGGATTTCCAGCATTTACAGTCTGCATCCATTTGTTCCATCTCAAACTGGTGCTAAATGCTGATCAAACCAAAGGGATGTTGTTTTCAAACAGAAAGTTGGTGTCAGCCATCCTTCTTTCTTATCTATGAAGTATGTTCCTATTGAGTGTATGGATTATCACAAATACTTGGGAATCCTGGTCAATGCACATCTCTTTTTTAAGCCACATGTCAACATTTTGATGAAGAAACTGAAATTAAAATTGGGTTTCTTTTTCAGAAATATATCTTGCTCAACACTGAATGCAAGGAAATACCTTGTAACTGCTACTTTCTACCAGCCATTGACTATATCGACATTACTTATATGAACGCTCCTTCAAGCACTTTGCAGATGTTGGATGCTCTCTACCATGGCATGCTAAGATTCATAACTGGTTGTAACTGAAGGGCAACTAACGTACCCATCAACCTGTATTCATTGGTCAGTTGGTCATAATTATCTACAGGTAGGCTCTCACACTGGTACATTTTCATATTTACATTAAATATGGTCTGCTACCTTCATATATCTCCTCCTACATGTCACATCATCAGTGCAGTTGCAACGTGCACTCTCAAGACTTCATTTTCTGCAGCGTACCCTCAGTGCGGACTGAACTGAGCAATAAAGCCTTTTCTTACTCTGCTCCTGAAATGGAATACCTTGCAAAAAGATGTGAAGCTGTCAACTTTGACCTCCCATAAGGCATTTTAAACAACTGGTAAGTTCAATGCAAAAATCAATGCATAAATGTTCCTGTTTTTAGTATTATACCTTGTTTCTCACACATTACCACTCAACACAAAGGTTTTAACACTGGACCCTGTGTCATCAAACGGGTTATTCACTAAACTCTCGGTCATGTGCTCATTCAGTTTGCACTACTTCTCATATTTGCACTAATGTTTGTATTACATTACTGCCTATAGTCATACTACTGTTTACATTCACTGTTTACATTTATTAATACGGTTTACATTTATTACTACTGTTTTACATTTATTACTACTGTTTTACATTTATTACTACTGTTTTACATTTATTACTACTGTTTACATTTACACTACTTTTATATCTACACTACTGCTGATACATATACAGTATTCTCTGACTAGCCTTATCTAAGGATGCCAAATGTGCCTTATGTGCCTTACTGCATATGCCACTTTGCCTCTATACCAACATCAACTACCTCATACATATACTGTGTACATTAACTCATATGCTGCTGTGCCACTCTTTGCAAATGTCAATGCTAGAACCTTCAGTTTATTTTATAGATATACTTTTTATACTTTTTATACTACTATGAAAAAACTCAGGACAGTATTACACTTTTATTATTTCATTTTATGCTTATGTTCATTGGGTGTTTGGTGTTTTAGGGGTGTTTGGTGTTTCAGTGTTGGTGTAAATTTTCATACTTTTATACTACTATGAAAAAACTCAGGACAGTGTTACACTTTTACTATTTTATGCTTATGTTTATTAAATGTTTTAGTGTTTAGTGTTTAGATGGTTACTGTTGCACCGAGGGACTGAGAGAAATGCAATTTCAATCCTGTGTATGTCCTGTACATATTGCAGTTTTGACAATAAAGTTGACTTTGACTTTCATAACATAGCTTTATTTTATTTTGTTTTATATCACTACTTTTTTCCTTCTTGTTTTATATGCATTTTATGGCGTATTGTCGTGCGTACCTTATCTGTGGTTTGTCTAAAACAGGTCTCTCTCGAAAATGAGTCCTCTTGACTCAATGAGACTAACATGAATAAACAAAGATTGAATGAATAAGTTTTAAAAGTTTAAAAAGTGGCAAAACTTTATTAGACTACCTGAATTCAGCCTGGAGTGTGACTTTCGGAAAGTTTTTAGACAGGAGCAGCCAGAAAACACAGAGATCAAGGCACACTGAAGACGTGCTCTGCTGTTCTAATGTGTGTTCTCATTAAATGTGTACATGAATAAAACCTTGAGGAGACTTCCTGGTGTGTGAGAAACCTTTGATAAGACTAGATACAAACTATCTCTAATGACTTCAAACTGGGCCGTTTCCAAAAGAAGGATAATAATGTTCCTGTGCAATCTATCCCAAGTGAAATGGAGCTTGTGGCATTTATGAGGGCTGAACGGAGGTGACAAGGACACTTGACAGTTCTTGTTTGCTTAATCAATTCAGTGCACTTCTTCAGTCAGGCATCGGCAGTTTGCTGATGTTTGGCAGCAATGATCAGAAAATCAAGTGTTTGGAAGCTGAAGAAAAACAAAACTCACTGAACCAGAAGGAGGAATTAAACTAACTTGATTATTAACCAGGAAATATCAATCCAATATATTATTATTCTTTAGGATAACATTTCTTACATTATCAAGAAACAAAACATTTAGTCCACACACAGACCCTTATCCCACTCTTTATGCATACAAACATGTTTGTTTCTCTAATACTATTTCCAGTTGAACATCACCAAGACACAAAAATATCCAATTGGTATACTGTACCTCTTTGGCTAAAAATAATTTGATAAATTGCTTGAATACATTTATTTGAGCTTAAATGTTCAGATATTTTTGACACCTCTGTCCATCAGTCTGTGCATGTTATGAGCACTATACCTTCAAAAGTAAGTGCAATACCAACTTGTATTTTGGTGTGTGTTCAACTTTTAACGAATCTTGGTATGATTTTAAACTCTGACTTTAAGTTTAATAAACAAAGCAACTGTTCTGCAGAAAAGATTCTTCCAGGTAAGGCAGATAGCTAAGCTTAAGTCAGTGTTGTTCAGATCTGGCCTTGAAAAGCTAGTCCATGCCTTTATTACTACCTGACTGGACTACTGTAATGCAATCTATGTTGGGGTCAGTCAGTTCACTATTTGATGTCTCCAGCTTGTCCAAAATGCTGCAACTCTGCTCTTAACAGGAGCTCGTAGATTTGATCATATTTCACCAGTTTTATCCTCCTGGCTATACAACAGGCTCCCTGCATGTACCAGAATTTATTTAAAAATGACCCTGCTAAACTTTAAGTGCCTTAATAGCCTTAAACACCCTTATATCTCTCCGAGATAGTGCAACCATATGTTCCTTCTTGGGCCCTGAGGTCATCTGACCAGCTTCATTTTGCTGTTCCAAAAACATGATTGAAGCTCAGAGGAGATCAGGCTTTTTCAGTGGGCCCCAAACTTTGGAACAATCTGACCCCCAACATCAGGCAGGCAATTTCACTTACAAATGTTAAATATCTGCTAAAAAAATCACACCTGTTTTCTCTGGCTTGTCACACAGTGTGAGTTGATTTAGTATTTTATTGCTCTGAGTTTCTCTGTTTTTCTTTTGATGCATGTAATTAATTTTCAGTGCTATTATTGGGGGCTGCCATTGCATGTAAATGCATGGAAGCCACCTATTGTTATTGTGCTCGAACGTGTGTCTACATTGTCGTCGAGCGTTAATGCGGCCCGAACCACTATGTCTACCCCCACAAAAGTTATATCAAAACGACTGGCTCGGCCCCCTGATGTGTGCTATTACTTTTATTGGCATTTTGACTTACCGTGGCAACGTAATTTGCGAACAAAGACGTAATGAATCTCCAAATCCAGGAACTAGTTGGTTACTGCCCACTTATTATTCTACACCAGAAAAAGTTATCTTTTTCAACTTTAATACGGACCGAACCACAAAGTGAACCCCCACAAAAGTTATATCAAAACGACCGGCCCGACTCAGAGATGTGTGCTATTACTTTTCTAAGCAATCGGAGTTACCATGGCGATGTATTTTGCTAACAAAGTTGCCATATTTCCCCATTGAAAATGAATGGGAGAACACTCCTCACACAAACTGCTGCTGTCAAGTCACATGATTTAGAATCTGATGAAAACATACTCACTGTTGGTACTGTTTGAAACTCATAGAAAGTATTTATCAAATGTATCTCTAGAACTGATTAACATTTGGAGCCATTTTGATTCAAGATGTCTGGCAACAGCCTGGCAGCCCCCGTCAAAGTTTCTCCGGAACTTTCTAGTTCACCACTTTTTATTGTCTGTCCAAACAGATCTCACTTGTAAGTGAGTCTTTGAGGCTCAATGCAACTTATCTGTTTAGATAAAGGTTGAATGAATTAATGAATTTAAAAGCCAGAATGTTATTTATTTAAATGCTAAAATATTTTTTACCAGTAGATGGGGATGATTCTAGAATCTGACCTTTAGGAGTGCTTAGCCCCCATTGCTGACAATTGCTCTTGGCTTGAACAACATGGTGGCCATTGGTATCAGAAGCATTTGGGGGGTCCTTCCCCAGAAAAGTATGAATAAAGTAGATGCCATTTCCTACATTCTGGTGTATTTTAACAGATTTTTAAACATCTATGTTTACCTCCATAAGTAAACACTTGTTTCAAAAGCTATTTTAGAGAGCAACAAGAAGTAGCCTGACCAATAGCTCTCCTTGTATGAATAGAGCATGCTCTGCTTCTTTCACAAATCCTAGCACTCCCCCTCCACCTCAGGTCGACAACTGCTGACAACTGTATTGCAGAACACAATATAAACGTGCTAGCTAAGATGCTACAGATTTAGCATTACACTTTTCTCATGCATACCCCAGGTAAGGGGTGTTTCACTTCGGGAAAAATTAAGGTAATTGATTGGTCAGTTGCTGATGAGCCAGCTGGATTGATTGGCTGGTGGTATCAAGGATCTGACCCATGCAAAAAAAATAAAATAATAATAATAATAACTAGAAAGTTCCGGAGAAACTTTGACGGGGGCTGCCAGGCTGTTGCCAGACATCTTGAATCAAAATGGCTCCAAATGTTAATCAGTTCTAGAGATACATCTGATAAATACTTTCTATGAGTTTCAAACAGTACCAACAGTGAGTATGTTTTCATCAGATTCTAAATCATGTGACTTGACAGCAGCAGTTTGTGTGAGGAGTGTTCTCCCATTCATTTTCAATGGGGAAATATGGCAACTTTGTTAGCAAAATACATCGCCATGGTAACTCCGATTGCTTAGAAAAGTAATAGCACACATCTCTGAGTCGGGCCGGTCGTTTTGATATAACTTTTGTGGGGGTTCACTTTGTGGTTCGGTCCGTATTAAAGTTGAAAAAGATAACTTTTTCTGGTGTAGAATAATAAGTGGGCAGTAACCAATTAGTTCCTGGATTTGGAGATTCATTACGTCTTTGTTCGCAAATTACGTTGCCACGGTAACTCGAAATGCCAATCGGTCTTTTGCACGTGACGTCACGGCTCATATATTTTTGCACTTACGGTCGCCATGTTGGGTGTATGCCGGTTCATTTAAACAGAGGAAGTCCATGTTAAACACAGTGCGATACAGAACAATAACATCAGCAAAATGCAAACTAAATACAAAAATGAGCAGAAGCCTTATAGAGAGAAACTCAACCTTGAAGCCAGAGAACGTTACATGGTGAAGTTAGCTTCAATTAACAACATTGATCCTTACGAGGTAGCAGCTAAGGCATGGACTTCCTCTGTTTAACTGAACGGGTATCCACGGAAAATGGCGACCGGGAGTGCAAAATGTCACGTGTCTGCAAAAGACCGATAAAAGTAATAGCACACATCAGGGGGCCGAGCCAGTCGTTTTGATATAACTTTTGTGGGGGTAGACATTGTGGTTCGGGCCGCATTAACGGTGAACGACAATGTAGACACACGTTCGAGCATAATAACAATAGGTGGCTTCCATGCATTTACATGCAATGGCAGCCCCCAATAATAAAAGTGTAATACTATCCTGAGTTTTTGCATAGTAGTATAAAAAGTATAAAAAGTCTATCTATAAAATAAACTGAAGGTTCTAGCATTGACATTTGCAAATTACTGATCCGTTTAAGACTGTCCTCATTTATTCCAAATGTATTCAATATTTTGGTGAATCTAAGGCTTGAGAACTGAATTTCCTTTCAAAATCATATTGATGGTTTCTTTATTTTTTAGGGGTGCTTATCTAAAATTTAGGGGTGCTTGAGCAACCCCAAAAAGAGGCTAAAATGGCCACTGCCAGTAGGTATGAATGCATTTGTTGGTGAATTGTATAGAAATGTTCACCAGTGTGACCATTTATCATTGTGAAAAAACTAAAATCTGAATTTTACGATCAAATATTAAACACAACACACTGCAGGTTTGGAGTTCCGGAGTCTGGATAGGTACATTCTCACCCCCGCCCTGCTTGCTGTAATTACTTCTAACATTGCAGGGAGAGTTCCTGAACTACAGTCAATGAAAGCAAAGATGGTATCTGTAGAGGATTCACTTTGTTTACCCTGCAGAGCTCAATGTACACATGAAGCTGCTCCACTGAGTCCCAGTGCAGCACGGCTCTCTTTCTTGACCAACACCAAAGTAGAAACTTGTGTTAATTAGTCCATTGTGGCCTGACAGAGTGAATCCAGGTTAGTAAATAGAGGTGAGGATCTGTCCTCAAACATCTCTTGTTATAGATTAAGACCTGAGGCCAGATGGGAAATCTGAACCAAGCAGTTCTATTCTCTTTTCTGCTCTTATAGTTTGACATTCCTGCAGGTCAAATAAAAATAAATAGGATATGTATGTATTTCAGTTTTTTTTTTTCTTGTGTAGCTTTACAACATTATTCTGTTTGACCTGCTTTTGCCTGAACTGTAGTTATATTCTTATTGTTCTCCTTATAATTTATCATTATGTAATTTTAGTTTTAGTAGTAACAAAGGTTGGGAAAATAATAAATCTGAGTGTACTAAAACATTTGAAAGATTTCATTTTTTTATTTGACTTTTGACACAATTTACATTCAAAATTGAGATTTACAAATAGTAAGTTCTTCTACAGCTAGGATACTAGATGTGTAAGCCATAATGGAAAATACTTATAGCTTTTGACAGCTTGTAAATGTTACAAAATGTACATTTTAAATAGTACAACAGTGTTGTTTTTCTTATATTTGCTGAATTGAATTTTGCTCCTATTGATTTAAATCAAAATGTGTAGTTAAATTATAATAGAGTACTGGTGCCAAATTAAGGGTTATACAGGTGAGTTCAACATTTAAACTGTATTAAGATGTATATTCTAAAATATATTATGTGGGGGGAGTGGTGGTGCAGAGGTTAGAGAAGGTGGGCCTGATCGAAAGGTTGCTGGTTTGACTCCCCAGACCAACAACTTCAAAATATGGCTGGAAAAGGTGAAACCAACCTGTCTCCACCCTCATTTGCTCCACTCCGGGCACTTGAGCAAGACCCTTAACCCCCATCACCTGCTTCCCCGCCCCCCCAGATGGCAGCACTCTGAACTTGTTCCACACAGAGGGCTGTGGTAGCTCGTGGTCTGCGGTTGCTTCAGGAAGAGCATCCGGCGTAAAAACAATTGTCAAGTCTTCATGAAGTTAGTCCTCTGTGGTGACCCCTGAAGAAGGGAAGCTGAAAGAAGAAGATTCTGAAATAGAGTATATACATTGTTTGTGCCCCTTTGATTTAATGTTTAATGTTAACCACTTTGGCTATGGAAGCCTCAGAGGAGTCGACGGGGGAGAGGGCAAGCCCCTTATCACCATCAAACTGGTTGGTCCACTATGTGGGTGTGCTGCTTGTGGGACTTGGTTTGTTGTTGCTTCTTGGACTAATGAAGTGCTTTGGATGAAGGATAAAACAGCTCAACAATAAAAGAAACCATCCAGATGACCTGATTGAACGTTGTTGTATTTTTGTACTTGGACTATTAAGCATGAACTTTGATACAGTATATGCATTGTGTTTTGCTATAACGCCACAAAATATTGTCCATATAAAGACACAAAATGTTGAGATTAGTTTCAGGATGTGATGCCCTGCCCTATTGAAATATTCAGATACATTACAAACCAAATTTTTAAGAGGTTTTTAGGAATTTCAATGTAACAGTTTGGAGCAGGACTGTGGTAATTACAGTGAGTATTTTTTCTGCAATGAATTAAAGCTATAGCATGTAATGTTATACCCTAGTTTTATTTGGAGTTTTACCATTCCCCATCACATCATTTATTCTGCTTGTCTAAAACTTTCCTTTTTGACTTTCTAATCATCTCAGTTGAAAGATACCTGGCAAACATAAAAAAAGAAAAAGAAAACTTCTGTATGCAAGAATAACTAGCTGCCACCGCACTGTCATCGACAGTGAATAATCTTGGCCACATTTTTCTTCCTCCCTGCAGGTTTTCACCAACCTAACACAGCCTGAAATCAGTTATCACACATTTTTAATTTTCTAATATTTATGGATTTGTGTGATCAGGTCTCCTTTTATGTACTGATATGTTATTATAGCTAGTCTTTCCTGAATTTCAAGTAATATTCAGTTAACTATCTTGCAGAGAGAATATTTAATCTATAATCTAACAATTGGATAATGTCAATTTTATTTAAATATCACAAAAAGCTCTGTATTTGTTGTATAACACAATCATTGTTCCACACTTAATCTATTGTATTGATGTTTGGGGGAATGCATGTAAAACAATCACAAAGCCTATTTTTGTATTACAGAAAAGAGCTGTAAGAATTATCACTAGAAAACATTACCGTCATCCATCAAATACATTATTTTATCAACTAAAGTTATTGAAGTTCCATGATTTGGTAGACTATAATATTTTATCAGTTATGTATAGGGCTCAAAATAATGCATTGCCTTTAAATATCCAAATGCATTTTGTTAAAAGACAAAGTTGTTATAATCTTAAGGGGACAGAGATGTTTGTAAAACCACAATTCAGAACTAGTTTGAAGGGACGTTCTACCTCAATCCAGGGAATTAGATTATGGAATGGCTTGGAGAATGTAGTTAAAAATGCCAAGTCAATGTTTACATTTAAGAAAATGATCAAAACAAATGTGTTAAAAAATATATATGAAATAGCGTAATGTGTATTGTATTAGTTAGAAAATTAGAAAAGAGTTAGTCATTTTGTACTGTTGGTTGAAGATTATTATTGTTTAATCTGATTGTTGGAAAAAAGTTGGTTGAAGATTATTATTGTTTACATGGTTGATTATTGTTGTTTAATCTGATTGTTGGAAGTAAGGGGCAGATATAATAAGATTTATTCTTCTTTCTGCTACCTTTCATTTTTTTATATTTTGTACAATATCATTTATGAGATTGTCTTGTATTGTTTCTTTTGTAAAAAAATGAACAAATTTAATAAACATAAACATAAACATAAACAAACAACATTGTTGACCAAGGTGCTTCATAAACAGGAAATCTAGCAATAAAATGACAGATCAAACATTAAAAACTACTGTTCAAGTATAATTTTAAAAAAGGACCAAGAAGAAACTTGTTGAGTGGAATAAATATGCCTTCATTTGTCAAATATGTTTTATTTTGAAAGGACACGTACTTCCTGTCATGTAATTAAGAACACGTGAGAACGTATAAAAGGTGACGTGGCAACATAATAAACAAGTTATTCCCCTTGTGGTGAACAAACCAGAACACTGACTCTTGATTATTATCTCCATTTATATTCCTCTGTCAAGACGGCTTGTCTGGACAATTGCACGCTGGAATGTCTGCTGAGTAACGCTACCTGCCGACAGGTTATGGGCCCAGCTAAGCCCAGGCAGAGCCCAGATAAAGCCCAGAAAGACTCCAGGAAGAGCTGAGAATAAACCCGGAAAAGCTCTGGACAACGACAACGAGCGCGGATGAATCTTTGGAGATTGGAGTTGTAAGGACGAGCGTTTTTGGTGAGCGACGACTGAAATGCTAAACTAGCACCATGAACAAACGCATCGTCGATTCAAGTAGCCGATGGGCACGGCTAATCTTCGACGGAGATGAAAACAATTATGAACTGTGGGAGACGAAAGTTCTGGGACATCTTAAACTTCAAGGTTTGAAAGACACCATATTGGGACGAAATATCGACGCTGACACCGATGAAGAGAAAAATGGAATGGCATATGCCGAGCTGATCCAATTCCTCGACGACAAAAGTTTGTCACTTGTGATGAGAGAAGCTGCCGACGACGGTCGAAGAGCATTGAAAATACTAAGAGACTATGTTGAGGCGAACTGGTCCTCATATTGAATAATTTGAGACGAGACCTTTCTTCCTTTGCCAGCAAGAGAACTCTTTTAATAAGTAAAATACAGAACATACAGCTGAACAGTCTATACCGAATCGAATCTAATCTGTGTCCCCAGAATAGCATGTAGTTTCATTTATACCTTCTTTTTGACGTCATTTCTTATGTAAGAAAAAGGGTCTGTTCTTTCCCGTAAGGGAAGAACTGAAAACAGTTTTGGGAAGGGCAAAGACAGTGTATTTCCTAAAAAGGGAACTTTGCATGAACATAAACAGTTTAGCTTATCTGTGTCTTGTCAGAGGGTAAGAGTTTTTCCCTTGCATGGAGGAACACAAATTTAGGATTAATGACTTTGTTATTCTGGTTCTCACCAGATGTTCTATGAACTCCTGAACTTTTGTACGTGCTCTGTCCAATGAGTGTTGGATTTCTGGACAGACTGTAATGCCCTATAAATACATATAACAAAACCTACAATCCTCCCTTATTTATCCAAGATAAATCTCAATCTAAGGCTGACTAAGGTTTTTTTTTTTTCAGTGCTGCATGCATAATAATGGTGAAGTTAATAAAGGTTAACATAATAAAAAGTTATATATCAACAAATTAAGCTATATTAACAAAATTTAGCTATTCTCCTTAAGTGTAATCTTAAACTAGAAACTAAGCTAGACTGTATGTAAGGCTTTAAGGTATGACGGATTTATCTTACCTAATTCTAATCTATGAAGGCAGATGCTTCCACTCCTCAAGGAGCCGAAAACCTGCTGCTGGCATTAATTAGCAGGAAAAATCTCTCCTTGGGACTGTCGAGAGCTCCCACCATGGGCCAGGAGTGGCGGCATCCACCAATTGTTAGAGACCTTTATCGGTCATGTGGCTAACTCTTACCTCTTACCTCATGCAATTATCTTATAAGACTTATGGTAAAGCCCAACCTTTGTGAAACTAATTGAACACATGAAGGATAACATCATTAGCGAACATAGCCTTTGCAAAATGAGGTTATACTAGACTGCTAAACTTAAACTAATAAACATAAATTGTAAAATACTAATTGATAATAAGAAAAAGAAATGCTAAAATGAAACCTAAAAAGAAATTTACAAGAATACAATCATTAAGGATAAATGACATACAAAATAAACATACAAGAAAATAACAACAACAACAATAATAATAATAACATTAAACACAAATAAATGCTTCATGGTGCAAAAACTTCAAATGGATTGAATGCTTCGGCCGTTGATTGAATATAAAAGTCCTGCATCAAAAGTCCACGATGATGCCTGTTATAAATGAATATATTCAAAATAAAAGGTAGGAATAAAAGAATATACTGTAATGTCTTAAACCAAATTCAGTTCAGTTCAATGAATTTCTTCTTTTATTGCAACATTTAAAACAAAGTAGTGTTCGTTGGGGCAAGACAAAGTTCTGGAGGAGGGCTTTCCTTTGGTTCAGGTCACTTTCCACTTTGTTACCAGATCTCCAGTGGCCACTAAGCCCCCTCTGCCCCCATTTGCCTTCTAGCAACAGTCAGTTCAGTGGGAGGCGGGGAGACATGACCTCTGAGGCCATCTGAAGCTGGACGAACTGGTTTGCAGCCACAAGGTCCATTTGAGTCATCATTTTACGAGTCCACCACCGCTTCCCAGCCGGCAGGACACAACATGTCAGAAAAGAAATTATAATTAGCACTAAGATTGTACTAATTCCTATCTTTAATATTAAAATAACTATTCCCCTAAATTTAGATTAAACCCATTGCACGACCAGTCATCTTTACCAGCATTATTATTAAACATTACTTTCAAATCTTTATTCATTTCAAATACTTCTGAGGTTTACTTGAAATTCACTGTTGGTTATAATAATTATAATTAATCCATTTAACATTTCTGTTGACTGTTATCTATGGACGGATAGATTCTATGCATGCTTTAGTCTCATACGAAATCCCTTTGCGTTGACCTATTGTACACAAATATGCATTTTGATCCAAAACATCATATCTTTTATTTCACCTCTTATAATCATTTGTGCCTAATATAGTCAATTCATTCACTCGATCATGCAACTTTTATTTTAACCATAGCGAATTTTCCAATCCATCTTGTTGGCAAAATATTTAGAAAAATATCTTCTCCATACATCCAATAACCATCTGCAATATGAAAAGATTTGTCAATGAATAGCTATTGTTACAATTTTCATATTCATCTTATCACATTCTTAACTTAAAGGTTCCAAGTTTTCATACCACACAGGTAAATTGATAAATTGGCATCATATATGCATGTGAAAACCAAAAATGTAGCCGTTTCATTGTATTATCTAAGTTGAATCCTTTACATATAAGACATTTTATATTTAACGTTGTAATCTATTTTATGTGTTGTTGGTGATCCAATTTGTTCAGTTTTGATAAAAATTACACCACATTCCTCTTGAATCTTAAAACTACAATAGGTATGCGGATAATTATAAAATTTCTGTGCTCCATATAGAAACCTATACTTTTTCTACATTTTGAAAGTTTAAAAACATTGGTATGTTCGATTGGGTATTTTTTGTTTTATTTTCTTTACATTCTTATTCTTTCTCTTTATTCTTTTAACACATTGTTGTGAATTGTAATCATTATTTGTAATGAACTAGTAACTTTAGTTCATATAATGCATTCTTTTAAGATCAATTCCTTTGGAGTATACATTTCCCGTATCTACCAAATAAGTTTATTAGCTAATTTCTAAGGTTCATCACTTTTAACAGGACGTGTCCTTCTTTACAACACCATGATTCATTTAAAGTCTTTGTACAATTTACTTAAACAAAGGTTTAACATTGTTCCAAGTTCAGATCTTGTAATTAAATCAAATCCTCCCTTTGACAATTTAAAATGTCAAAAGTTAATCACCTATGATAGTCAAAACTAGTTACCGTAATTATCTCTTAGGCTTAATTTACTTAGTAAACTTTTCTTTATAAACTTTACTTTAGTTAGTGTATTCCCTTATTTAGGTCTTACATTATTTATAAATGCTTGTATAAGAATAATGTGTTCGGCATTAGTTAATTCAATGTTAAGCATTTTCTAATTGTATCGTATTGTTAATTTAGCCAAATCTGCAATATATTATTTTGCCATTCTTTATTGAGGTCTACAACTCTTCCTTTACTAGATTTCACACATTTTATACAAAATTTACTCGTGTGTTTTGATGAAAAGTTACAAAATTATATGTTACAGTGTGATTACAATAATTTAGCATGTGCATTAAATGCTTTATTAATGCTGGCAAGGATGCCAGAATCGTGTTAAGGTGTTTTTGTTGTATCATACTCAACTTATGTTGAACAATTTTTCCTGGTTCCGGCTGCAGCCTTGGCAAACACTCTGGTGACTGGTCTGCGCGGACTTGGTCATGTTTTCTTTTACTGGTGTCTTCACCTCCTCCAGTTCGAGTTCATAGATGCCCCTAGAATCATCCAGAACAGAACACTTATCAGACTAATTTTCTGCTCTTCGTCTTGATGTTTTGTCAAAGTTTATATTCTTCACAACACTGTCCTTGTTATTCTTGAACTCTGGTGCATTGACTGCAGTTACACCAGGTACAGCTTCCTTCTTTCTGGATTTCTGCGTGAACCATGTCGATCCTCTCATGTTGAACGTCTGCTTGAACCGTGCGGATCCTCTCTCAATCTCGACTTTGCAGCAGGTGTAGCTGGTCACCAACTGGTCACGGTCCTTCCAGAGCGAGCCTTCACCACGAGCCATGTTGTTGTCGTCCAGGAAGACCTTGTTTTCCACCTCGTCTTCACTTTTCTCCTTTCTCAGCATCTGTAGTGGAAACAAGCTTCCCTTCTCCTTTTTCATACATAACATTCTGGGTCATGCTTAACAAAAGAGTTTTGCAGAAAGTTATTAACTGCTTAATATGAAAGCTGTTGTGTTAAAATTTTGTAAGTAAAGCTGAAACTATTCAATGTTCTGATTGTGTTCCACCTCCCTTTTATAATTCCTTTTATTATTGTGGCGTTGTGCATCCATGCACTTCCATGCAGTTCATGCTTATTTTTTGTATGTTAGATTAGTATTGATACTAATAACTGTAAGGTTCCATGCTTATCTTAAGTCATGCAATTGAATCAACCGTTTAGGTATTTGCTTCTTTGTCCATCAGATGTTGCTTTTTTTTTTTGTTGAAAGCTTTGATCAATCTTATGAGTCTGACACTCTGTTCCTGCTTAGAGATATTGATGGGAAAAAATACAACAAAATACTGTACAGTCCTTCTATTAATTAATTATTAAGTAACCAATTAATCAATTAATTAATTAATTAAGTATTGTTTTACCATTAGCATTTTTCTACCACATTGTATGCCTTAAGAAACTAAACATTGATAGTTTATTGATACAACTAACAAATTCAGAGTATTGTTGTGTCTGTGTGTGTTTGATACTTACTGAGCAGAAATTTCAAGAACATCAGCTTTATGGATCCTCTTCCGTATTTAGGAGCTGAAACAATAATCCTAACTGACCCTATCTTTTCACCTCAACAGTATTTGCAAGCGTAGGAAAAATAGTTTGGTTATATCACAATAATTCATCATACATGCACAAAACATCAATGTAACAAACTTCGTAACAAACATAACAGCTATAAAAGGAAAAATAGGTTAAACAAGTTGAAATGTCCACTGGAAGTCATCTGTCCGTGGACCTAACCTGCAGATATCCTGTAGAAAAATACAATATAGTTAGAAATCAACATGAACAATGCCTTTTGTACATTATTTCTTTTGACCATGCATCAAGTTAAGAGATTAATTTTAGTTTGTTGCAACATTTTGTCATCTGCAGTGACTATTTTAGTTGTATAGAACAATTCACTAAGCTTATCTGATTATGATGGGCGAGAAATATTAATTCTCTTCAGTGCACTGAGAACCCCAAACTGCTACCGGTAGACTAATGAGATTCGAATTTTGATTAATAAATCAGATTAAAACCAATTAACTTTTTCATTTCATGTTTTCTTTTGTTCGACATCGTTCTCTTGTAGAAATGATCATTAATTGTTTCATTAATTATTCCTTAAACATAAACATTTTGCTTTTATGGTCCAAACGAGTTCATTTATTTTGTTTTATTTTTAAATCTTGTTCATTTTATGTTAGTTCTACTTTAAACAAAAAACATAACACAAAACATTCGCTCACATAAAAACAAAATACAAAATTGAAAAATTGGCAGAAAGAAAAATTCTCAGAAAATTCTCACTGTACCTGCCTCCACCA
>JBBPBX010017450.1:33576-46826 GCA_038048925.1 Garcialebias charrua
CACTAAATCACTACACTAAATCCTCATTGCGCATGTAAACATTTGCAAACTTCCACAAAGTATTTTCTGGATATCAGCACTCAGAGTCCCACTGCTGTTGTAAACAGTGACTTTCCTGCCTGCTCTGTGCTATGTCATCCAAGTCTCACTGTAGTCCTGCATTCATGCACAACACAGCAGTCAGCATTAATTTACCCAATTATTTATTTATTTATCCCAAACACATTTAAGCCTACGGGCATTATTCCAACAACTTACAGTCAATTTAGAGTTATTTCAAGCACAACAAGTTTATAATTCACTGTCAATTATTTGTCAGATAACAAATCAATCATGAAAGCAAATCTCATATATGTTCTCCTCTGAAAATGTCACAGGCCCCAAAAATAATTTCTAAAAAAATTAGCTTGTGTGTTGGCTCAAAATTTTTAGGCTTCAACTCTCTGTTTCCCCCTTTTTTCCTGACTTCCTGTCAACCATTTGACCCTTTCTTATCTAATCTAGCCATCAGTAACAAACAAAGAATGTTCCTGACTGTTGCACTCAGGTGCCTAACTTATTTAGAATCCAAGACCTGGTACATGACAATGAATATGTGATATGTTGTTACAATATATGTGAAAATGTGTATGTTTTTATCTGTCTAACACAATACTTTGTATGTGTGAGCGTTTGGTCAAATTATAAATTGTGATTCAGACATTAGTTATAATTTACAACAATTTTGTATCTAAAAGTTTATTTATTTGTAACATAAAATATATGATTTGTTGTAATAATTTTGTATACCTGGATGTAAAATTGTATTTATTTATTTGTATGGCCACTTTCTTGGTTCAAAGTTATTTCTTTTTAAACAGTATGTACTGTTCGCACGTTCTTTTTAGAAAACACAGCCTAAAATCCTCTTACCTAAAGATAAACTTTTTGTTTAGATCATAAGTTGTTTAGATCATAAGTTGTTATCTTAACATTTTGTCTCGATGTGGTCAATTAAAAATCCTTTTCTTATCCAGACTTAATTGACTTACAAAATTTACTTTAAAATTGTTTGTTTCAAAGATCATTTCAGTATGAAATCTGATCAGTACTTTATAAAATACTGTAATAAGTAGACTTTAAATAACCATAGCTCACAGTAAACATCCTTCCACTGTGTGTGTTTCACCAGATGTCTTGTGTCCATGTTCAGTCCACATTTTACTGTGTGTGTCCAAAAGCTTCATGTGACTCAGTTCAGTCTCTCCGCTTCTGCAACAGTTGACTTTCTTTTTTTTTCAAAGTTGCTCATAGCAGCCTCCGCCCCGTTTTTTCAGTTCACGGATGTCATTCCTTTGTGTGCCCCTCAAATACACTTTCAGCGTTTGAACGTGTCCTCTCCCGAGACATTTTTCCAGTTCATTTACACTTCTCCAGCTCTACTGTGTTCCAGTGTCACTGTGTCCCTCAGCGCTCAGATTCAGTTCATCATAGATGCATGACAGCTGTTTTCAGTGACAGCGCCTCTGTTCCTCCTATTTTCATGAAAGTTGTTTTCCGGCTTTGAGAAACACACCAAGTAAGTAATTCTGTCACTGTGGCACAAAACAAATATCTATTAGCATTATCTTATTTTAAATATTCACAAATTCAAAGTTCATACTGAAAGATCACTATTATTACAGAGCTTTAAATCAATCTTAAAATTGTAGCACACTTGGTGATGTTGTTCAGTTTGTCTAATATAAATAAAATTATTTCTGCATTTAAATCATTTTAGTTCTATATTTTTAGACCAGAGAGATCCAATCTAAGTAAAAACATTATTCTGGTACAGATAGACAAAGATGTATCTTTTAATCATTTTTTTTACCTAAAGTGTTCAAAACCAATTATGTTTAAAGTATATCTGTAGTACAATTTGAAGAAGATTTATATTTATATTTATGCTTTAATGAATAAAATGCATTCAACTGTTAATAATAACAATAATGAATTCAATTTATAATGCACTTTTCATTTTTCAAAGTACTATGAAACTGTTCATAAAGGTTTGAATTAAAGTAATTATTTAAAGTTCTGATTGTTTTCTGCACAAAAACTTTCTGTCCTAGAGACGAAATGTAGGATTTGTACTCTTGAGTTTATTTTCAGAAACTTAGCTGGCCTCAGCTTGCATGTCAATTCCTTTTATGGTAATTCATGAGTCACACTCAACCAGGACACAGACGCTCATTATTGCTCTGTTCGGCAAGATAAACTAACTCCCCTCTTCTCCATATTTAATGCTTTTTCTGTCAGAGGTGAGTACAGTTTTATTCTTTTTCTTTTATATAGTGTACGTTGTTTTCAGAACGAACATATAGTTTTGGAATGTCTAACACAATTGAATTTATTCTACTCATTTTCCTGTGGCTTCTCATAAGAGTCTGCTGTGTGTGCGTGAATGGCTGGTCGGTCCTGCTCTAGAAATTAGTTTAAATATTTACAAAATGCATATCATAAACGGATGTATATAAGTAGTACTATAAGTACTATAAGTATTTTTCTTATTTAATGTTCACCATACCCAAAAACTTCACACTACAATTTCAATATTTTATACCTATTTATACAAAACTACATGAGATCTTTACACGAGATCTTTACAAACGAAATGAACAATTCATTTTGACGAGACTAGTCAGAGCATTGGATCGTATTCATGCACTTTTAAGGGACAGTAATTCGATGATGTTTATTACACTGTGAGAACATGTCCCATTTAATTCTTATCCTCTGCGTGTCCGTGAGTTTATATGAATTTTTACTTTTATGAAACTTAAATTAACTTCACATTTAGTTTAAACTAGGTTGTATGCGAGTTTTATCTCTTTGGGAGATGAACTCTTTAGGAGTTTAATAAATTGTACGTACGTTTACCCAAACTCTGATGATGTCTGAGTAAAAATGTCTGTGCGTGTTTCTCTTCTGTTTAACATTTTTGCTGTGTGTGGTGTTTATCTTTTCAGGAGAAAAACAGCCATCCCTTACTGCTAACTAACTTCACCAGGAGAAAAACAAGAAAGTGACGAAAAAGACACGAGAGAAAAAGAAAACCAGCAACTTTGTTCAAACACACCATTTTCCCTGCAATCAACCAAAACTGTTTCTGGACAGGAAAATTTCTGGCAACCATCACAAAACCCAACTCCATGCCAGAAACACAAGGGAAAAAACGAAAAATTGCAGCTTGCAGCTTCGACCCTCTTCAGATCAAAACAACTAACGCCTTCACTTCCAGCAAAAACCAGAAAACAGCCACCGTTGGAAAATGAGCAAACGCTTCAGCAGCCCAATTTTAACACTTCCCAGTAACCCAGCACTTCAAACTTCCATAAAACAAACATACTTCAACTCCACTCAAACATTTACTCAGACGCAGCAAAACAGTTAAATCTATCAGGAAACTTCAAACATAGCAAACACAACTTAACAGCATGAATTACACTCACATCGAAAGTTTTCCAACATTCCTTGCACACAACGCCAACATTCCTTGCACACAAGAGAGCAGCAAGTTTCCTGCAGATCTAAATTTAGCAGACATGCAGCTTTTTGAGCACAGCTTCTCAAACAACGATTCGGCTTTACTCTTTTAAGAGTTCAATGTTATTTCTTTTACCTTTATGTTTTAATTTACTTTTTATTTATTCATTAACATATTATTTATTTAATATTTTATTAACACTTTATTATTTTTATTAACACTATATTTATTATTATACTTTTTAGTACATTTTATGCAGTGTGTTCATAGCTATTATTAAATCATTAAATTATACTATTAAATTTTATTTGCATTTTTAATGTACATGTACAGTTTTTAATAAAGATATTTGTTTTATTCAACTGTGCACAGTTTTTCAGGCCTTTAACCATGGTATGATGTTATTATCAATCAAACGCGTTGTATGTGTTACATTTCACTAAATTTAATGCCAAATTTAACATACATATAACTCGCTTACCACGTAGTAAAACTCCTACCTTACGTGACTGTAATTTACAGCTTTTACCCAATTTCGCCTTGTCAGACAAAAATGGACTGAATGATCACTTCAGCTTTAAACCTTACTTCTGCCGCGTTTTTCTCCTGCGCTCAGAAACTGATCCGGGTACAGCTTTTTTAACCTCCTTTTATATATATACAAGGAGACTAGTGATCAACTAGCTTTTTAATTTTTACAACCGGTTTACCAATATAGCTTTACTTTAAGTGCTTGAATTATAACATGCAATTTAGTTTTACCAAGTCTAAAGCACATTTTCAAACTATATTTTTACTGCAGTGTCGACACAGAAAGCTGTTATATATATATATATATATTAGTGCTGGGAAAAGATTAAAAATTTTAATCTGATTAATCACACTCTGGGGACTGTGATTAATCAGATTAATCAGATTAATCACAATGCTTACCGGTAACTTTGTATGCTTCAAATGTAAGTATGACAGTGTTCAATAAAATGTTGAAGAAAACGTTTTATTGTCTTAAACCTGTTTTTCATACTCTGCAAGGTTTAAAGAAGAAATGTTTCAAACAATTTATAACATGTAAACAATAGAGTAAGCCCATAATATACATATATAGAAAAAAAAAATCTGCATTTCAATTGAACCTAAAGTCCACTTGTGTAACATATTTACAGTCACATTTATCGTAACGTACTCAACCTTCAACCAGTCACTTAGGCAGACTAACTTGTTAACATTTTCATATGACAGAGCTAAACTTTTTTTTCTGCATTTCAAATTAACCTAAAGTTCACTTGTGTAACATATTTACAGTCACATTTATTGTAACCTACCTCATCTGACACCTCCATTGTACGCAGAAGATGGCAGAGCATAGCACAGCACAACAGAGCAAGACACGTACTTTTCCCCACCTAGGAGCTGTGTGATGTACCTACAGTGCAGACATACAACACCCACAGTTAAATTACTGAATACTATTAATAATAATCATGCAACTGATATTACATTTTTGATTATAGCCCTTGAACATGTCTGTATAGTAGGATTAATCTGTTATCATTTGTGTTAGATTCATTATTAAAATGTAGGAAGAAAAAAAACTCACCTGCAGGGCTCCAGTAGTATCTGGTTGTGCTGAATCCATTTAATCATGTCCAGAGTTGAATTCCAACTTCTCTGTTGTGGTTTTGTTAACTTTTGGACGGCTAAACTCCGCTAGCTTTGTCTGCCGAATTAGCATTCTTGCTAGCTTCAGCGAAAACATGCTTCGCCCGAAGATGGTATTTTAAACTGGTTGTGCTTCGGTGAAAAGATAATTCATTGTGGCAATATGTACATACCACCTTGGTTTTATCCACGCTTCCATCAGGGTGTTTTTTTAAAGAAATTTGCCACCAAGCAAACTTTTTTGACTATCCACGTTATCCAGGCCGTCTCCAGAAGTGACGTACGTCAGCTCATTTGTGCATGCGCATATCAGTTGCACGGAAGGCGAGCTGCTCTCTTCTTCTGCTGGCGGTTGGCAAACGACTTTAAGCGCATTACTGCCCCCACTAGACTGAAAGCGAGATTAATCTTCATTTTTATAATATT
This sequence comes from Garcialebias charrua, assembly GCA_038048925.1. NCBI lineage: Eukaryota > Metazoa > Chordata > Actinopteri > Cyprinodontiformes > Rivulidae > Garcialebias > Garcialebias charrua. The sequence goes on from JBBPBX010017450.1 coordinate 39,170, forward strand.
AACTGATTAATCATTTTACATTAATCTCATGAGTTAACGCTTTAACTTTCCCAGCATTAATATATATATATATATATATATATATATATATATATATATATATATATATATATATATATATATATATATATATATATATATATATATATATATATATATATATATATATATATATATATATATATATATATATATATATATATATATATATATATATTTATTATATACACGACCCTGTGTACATACTCTCGTTTTCATCACATGTACCACATGTGGTGCAAATGACGATAAAGACTCTCTGACTCTCTGACTCTGATATATAAATATGCCCCCAAGGCCTCATCCACACCAACAGAATGGCCTCATATACATACCAATGGCTGCAAAAATGCTAATTCAATGAGCCATTTGACTAACTCCCATGGGAACTATAGTTAGAATATCCGAATGGCTCACATGTGGTAGTGCTAGTGTTAAAATATATAAGAATTGGGCCACTTTGGGTGATCTATAAACTTATTTTTTATAAATGTTGGGACCTCGTGGTTCGCACGTCTACTCCATAACGCGCCCCCTAGCGGTTCCCCTCTCAACACCTTTGACTACCTGTGGTAGGTAGTGTTCGGTGAGTGCCAACTGTTTCAGCTCGCAGAGGGGGCTCTCTTGTTGGGCCTCTACAGCCTCACCTGTAGTCGAAGGTTCACCTACAGGGATTGTGCTCTCGTCTGAGCATTCCCTTTTGCCTTCCGCGGTGCCTGCCGTTAGACGGTCAGTGTTACCCTGTATAGGCATATCGATCGGCAGTGGTTGACTCACTCTGGTCCACATTGTCTGATCGCCATAATCTATAATCGCGTCGAAGCGGTTTATAAAGTCTTGGCCAACCAAAAATGGGAATGAGTCCACGGTGGACACGTGTACCGGGTGGTATAGCGTCGTTTCACCAATCTGCATGTGAACCATGGCTATAGCTGTCAGGGTTGTACTCGTCTCCGAGAGACCCTGCAAAACTATAGCACATTCTCTGAGGGGTATTTCCCTGTCAACACCGTTAGCAGCCAGCCGTAGCTCTTCCAACAGTGTGGGTGACACAATGGTTATGTCAGCCCCACCATCCAAGAGGGCCTCTTTTGTGAGGACCCCTTCCAACGTGATGGACAGGTAAGCTTTCCTAGCGGGCCCCTTTCTGATAATGTTACACAGGAACCTATCAGGTTTTCTCCGACGTTTATCACGTCCACCCCTGACTGTGTGAACTTCATTTATCAGTACTGGTAGTGCAGACACACACGGGTCTGACTGTTCAGTTCGTGGCGAGCCACTATCAACGGTGAGTGAGCATTCCCCCCTTTTTCCTGACGAGGGGTCCTCGGACTCCGTAACAACGAAGTCATGGTTACAGTCAACGTTTTGTTGACTGTCACATTCTGGACTGTCAATGATTTGACTGTCATTACCCTGATTGTCAGCATCCTGACCATCAGTATCTTGGTGACCGTCAGCAATTGTGGCATTGTTGTTAATTGAGTGCTCTGAGTGTTTGTCAACGACTGTGCTGCACATTACCCCAGGCTGGTTATCCTTGTTTGTTTTTTTGAAATTCTCAACCATCAGACGTAGTATCTCTGAATCTTCTGCAGTCAAAGGTTTAGGGCCCTTTTTCTGTGACTTTTGAGACTGTTGTCTGATCTCAGATTGTTCCTTCTGAGGTGCAGGAGGAGCAGGTCCACGGCTCGGGCGTCCCTTCCGGGACCATCCTGGTTTCGGGGGTCCCCTCTGGGACCACCCTTGGTACGGGGGTTCCTGTTGGGACCACCCTTGGTTATATGGGTTACCTCTGTAAAGGAATAAGGTGAGGTAAGGTATTTAAACACTTACTGGTCCACCATTATTGTAGATGTGCAGTTTATGAGCAGAGTTTAACTGCACAAACTGCCACCAAAGTGCGGGGTCTCAACTTTTTCAGATTAAATCAACAAATCTAACGATGTGATTAGCCAGTAATGTAATTTCACGCTTAGACTTCAATTTATGTTGGTCTACCAAAAAAATAGACCTTTTATTGAAACTATCACAAGAATTACATTAAACATTTGTATCGATATTAGCTCTGATTTAATAACTACGTTGACAAGAATTCAAATTAAAACAAACAGACAATTAAAACTTAACTGTTGGCACATTACTTGACAGATTAATAGCTTATGAAAAATAAGAAATAGGAGGAAGGAGTTCTGGAGCTAAGTTAAGCTAAAGTTGTTTACTTTGAACCAGACTGGGTGACACCGTTTCCCCCACACGAGCAGACTGCTGGGCTCCCGCACGCTCAAACACACCACGGCTCGTTACCTGTTGGAGGTTCGTCTCTTGGAGACAAGAGTGGAGAAGTTTGTGGACACACACGTGGATGGGTTTGTCCAGTGGCCGTCCAGTTGGACTTCAGCGTGAGTGTGCTGATTCACGATACGAGGAACTCGCCTCCCTCGGCAGGGACCAACGGTCGAGCGCACAGACTGACTTTCAAAATAAAACTTTAGAAAACAAATTCTTCCAGGAGAATTAATGGATCAAAGTAAGGCTTTACTATGATCCCCGCTGAGACGTGGGTCGTTGACACCTGACCGGGACGTCTCCAGCTTTCCCAGGGAAGAGAAACAGTTGCAAGTAGTTCTCCTCCAAAAACTAACTTCCAAATAGGAAGTGCCCATTATATGGGGGAGGTGGGGTCTCCCCACCTCCTCAACGGCTACAGGCTGGTTAACAAAATAAAAGATGGAAGTATGATCCCATAGGCAGAAAGTCTCTTGACGGACAACAGGAAAACTGTTTACATAAATCAGCCAGATGGCCTGCCTGTGAGCACAGCTAATGTTATGTCTAACTTCATAGACAACACAAAAGAAGCTGCAAGTTAAACGTTTACTCTGACCTTGTGCTTTAGATTCAAAGACTGCTTGCTTCTGCAGAAATAAACCAGCCGAAGGGTCAAAGTCATGCAAGTAACAGATCATCATTGAAATGACAAAAATACTGTTTGATCAATTCTGAATTAACACACATTAAAGAGAAAGTTCAATCTGATTAATTAGTGTCCATTAATTCATAATAATTGTCACAAAATATAAGTGTCAATTTGTCTCCTTGAGGGCTTCAAGAAGGTGTAACACTTAGAGTTTCAGAGAGATGTGGAGAGGTGTACTTGAAGGTCAAGACAGAGGCCTATATCACTACACCTCCGTACCCATAATCTTTACTCTTTGGACGTGCACCCCCCTTTTGATCTTTCTGTTCACCCTCTGTGTTTGGCTTGAACCACTTTGGGTTCTTTTTCCAGCGGGCACCTCCACTTTGTGGTTTGTCAGGTTGAAAGATCTGTTTCTTCTCGCCTTTTATAGGATAGGGAGCTGATGCACGCGTCCCTTCCAGCTCCAGCGATTGGGATTCGTCCTTCGCACTTGCGAACACCTCTACGGGTGTTCTGCATTCCATGTGGGCCTCGAAAACATTTATGGCACACTGTTTCATTTCCTTGATGGTTTTTTCTCTGAAATTAGCCATCACTTGTACCGACTGTTTTATAACAGGGTGGAGGTTTTTTCCGAAAAGGTATTTAAAACCTACCTCGTCCTCCATGCCCGGTTCATTGCGATTACCAAAGAAAGCTTGGAACATTCTCTGGTAATATGCCTGTGGATGTTCGTTTTTACCTTGCACGACCTTCTCGGCATCTGGATAGCCACCAGGCCCCATGTTTGGAGTGAACTCTTGTATAAGTGTATCACGCAAAAGTTTGTAATCTTTTTTTATGGCGTCTGGTTGGCGAACAATGAAGGCATATACGTTCCAGTCTGCAGTGAGCCTGATCAGTGCAATTTTATCAGCAGCAGTAGCATTTGGAAAATTACCCAGCTGGAAGTCAAGAGAGTCTAGGTAGGCCTTTGTGTGGATTGAACCCAACGGCCCCGGATCAAAGTGTTGAATGTATCTTGAAAGCTTTTGGAGTTCAGGTATTGGAATAGAAAGTTGAGAACCATCGTTATTCCCATTTACCTGTGATCCCTGTGCAGGTGTTGTTGTTGAGTACGCAAATCCCTGCTCCGACTGGCGGGTCTTAACAGGTACGATGAGCTGTTCTGCATCACCGGGTGGAGGTGGTGGGAAGCCCTGAGACTGCTTTGCCACAACATCCACCCATCTTTCCCTTTCTTTAAAAAGGTTTTCTTTAGTTAAGGTCAGTTCCACCTTACTTTCAGTCAATTCTCTACGTAAACGATCAACTTCAGTTTGCAGCGTTGCGCAGTTTTCACTGAGTTTTTTATGTTCCTCAAATTGAGTGCTCTCTTTTAGTTGTTCTTTTAATTTATCATACTCAACTTTCAACATTGTGCACAGGTTGTGAGCTTCTTGTCTTTGTCCCGTGCTCTCTTGTAGTGCTTTAGACAGCGATTGTACCTGTTGTTGTAATCTTTCATTCTCTCTCACAGACTCGTCATATTTTTGTCCTCTGGAACGAATGCTTTCTTCATATGATTTTGTTTGCGACTGTATATCAGTTTTTAAACTCTCAATCTCTGTATTTGTCGTTTTCTTGTACGACACAAAGTCTAAAGTGGTACCTTGGTGTTTATTTTTCTCATCAGCCAGTTCCACCTCAAGGTCCTCGCTCTTCCCCAGTTCACGGTCCAGTCTGGCCTTCAACAGAAGGGCCAATTTGGGTAAACGGTCGGCGCTGAGCTTTTTACCTTCTTTTTTGATTATACCTGTTGCTAGACTTTCTAACTCTGTGTCCAGAGTCGAGTTGTCCATTGCTGCTACCTCCTCACCATACTTTACGAGGGGTTTTGTTAGCAGTTTTAAGGCCTCATCAACACAATCTGTGTCTACTGACTCAGAGTCTGAATCCACCTGCGCTGGGATTTTCTCCTCCTCCTGCGCTGGAGTCAGCTCTCCTTCAGCATCCTTCAAGGATGAGGACGGTACAACGTCATCTGATTGTGTATCCATATTTGTTTTGAGTCTGTAAAAATCAACAAACTGGTACATGTGGGTGTTATTCTAAAAAAAAATTTTTTTTTTTTTTCTTTTTAGAGTTATTTTAAATCTCTTCAGTATTTAAAACAAGCATCAATTGTTTGTCTGTATCTCTGCCATTCTAAATTTTTTATTTAAAATAAACAGGAATTTTGTTTGTGTACAGAACAAATTTTTAAACTGGTAATTTCACCATAAAAATGCTGACTTTTTTATGATGTTTTTGAGAAAACTCATCTGTCAACGTCTTTTAACCAACAGGGGGCAGCTTCGAGTCTTAATTTTACACGTGGAGACTGATTTATTTCATTCAGTATTTAAACTAAAAACAACCTTTTCAGAATTAGTTTCTAGTGTGTCAGTGATAAACGCTCGAACCACGTTCTTGTCAGAGACAAATCTATGTTGTTAGACAGTTTAGATGGCTTTAGATGAGTTTTTTAAGCTTCTAGTGAAACCTCTTTTCACCGTGTGTGTGTGAATGTGACTGCTTGTCACCCGACGTGCACCTGGAAATGACGACACAAATAGGCGGGTCGACGCAGCGCGTCACCAGCTCTGCTGTGCTGAGCGAGGCGGAGCTCGCTACACAGATACGTGACGTCAACCAATCAATCACAGTGTTTGTAGTTCATTCCAAGCATCAATGGTAAATGTAGTTTCTTACCTTCGACCAATGAAGTACCGGAAATGACGACAAAGTGGGTTGTTCGCAACAGCGTGCGTTCCCAAATCAGCGAATCAGCGTTCGTTACGAGAGTGATTGACAGCTCACAGCTCTCGTTTATCCAATCACAGCTCACAAACAGACATGCAGTACACGTCCTTTTAACGTTAGCTCGCACAGCAGACCACAACTTTGTAGACTCTTAAAACAACTCAAACGCTACAAATTAACTTCCCAAAATTCTGAAACATGCGGCGAACACACCTAGACAGGCCAACTTAGTTACGCTCAGTAACACAGCACTGCAGCTGTTGAACAAACACGGACTCTCTCGGAACGCGTCAAGGTCGGTTCTGGTCTAATGTTCTGGTATAATGCCAGCCTTTGCTCCTTCTCTTTCCTTTTTAAATACACTTTACAACAACACTCACCAACAGTACATTTGGGGACGGGGGTGTGTGTGTCGGGGTCTTGATTTGTTAATTTCAATTTTATTTATTATGTATTTATTTATATATTATTTATTTATTTTTCTCTTACCCCCCTGGTTGCCTTGCGGACATTCTGGGGGTGGGCCGTCAGGGGTTGTGCTGGGGTGTGGGGGGGTTCGGGGCCTGCGGGTTCGCCGTGGGCGGGGCTGGCGGTGCGCTCCCTCTGGGGCTGCTTGGGCTCGGGTGTCCTGTCCTGTCCTGTCGGCAGGGCGCGGGGTGGGCCGGATCTTGGACGTCTGCTGCTCTCCACCCCAGAATGAATGGGTCTACCTCCTGGGTTTGGATGTGGGCTGCCCCATGTAGGGAGCAGGTACATGTCTTGGACCTAGGGGGTATAGAGTGTGCATCGGGATTATGAATGGAGCGTGTCGTTATTGTTTGTCTTTCTGTGACTGAGGGTGAGGATGAGGGTGGGTCTGAATGAGTGTGTCTGTGTATGAATGTTTAAGTGTCAGGCTGGGACTTGGACTGCCCCCTCTCTGACACTTCTGAGGCTACTCAGTGTCGCGCTCCTGCCACGTGGCCCCCTGGTGGGTGTTCCTCTGCCTACGGGCGTGCTTGGGGCCCTCACTATCTGGGGCTGGGCGCTTGGGCGTTTGTCAGCTCGGCCTGGTGGCTGCCTGGTGGGGCTCGGGTCCTCTGGTCCTGTCAGGTCTGGACCTGAGGGATGGGCGTCCCCGGTGCCCGAGCCTCGGTGACCGGCCCTGGGGCTACGTCGGTGCAGCGGGCTCCGGCGGGGGCCTGTGTATTGTCGCTGTTGACCCCGGGGGGTCATTGTGTGTGGTCCCTGGTGGGGTTCGTCCGGTTCTTCCACTTGGTCGGATCTGGGGAGTGGACGAGTGGCTCGTCCTGTTCGGGTGGTCCTGGGGACTCTGGGCTCGGGGTCCTTCCTGGGGTCTTGGGCTTTGATCGCCCCTTCGTCTGTCTCGGGCTTTGGGGGGACGGGTCTCTGATGCTTCACAGTCGCTACTAAATGTTCTATTGGAGGAACCTCATTCACTTATGCATGCTCACAACCACACACAAATGGATGCAGGGATGTATAGTAGATGTATGTAGATGGGTATATAAATGAATATAAATATATATGTATGTATATTGTATATATATTTGTAGGTATGGGTATGTGTATTTATAGAAATATTTGCAAGGTCATGAATATTATCAGTCTTTATGCTTGTATGTTTCGTTGTTGTGTTCTGTCATGTGCTTTGCAGGATTGTGGACGGAGGTTTGGTGTGTTTGCCTTGTGCTCTTTCTGTGGACAATTGTTGTTTTGTTGTTTTGTTTTGTTTTGTTGTCTCACTTTCTCTTTTCTTTCTTTCTCTATTAAAAAAAAAAAAAAAAAAAAAAAATAAAAAAAAAAAAAAAAAAAAAAAAAAAATAAAAAAAAAATAAAAAAAAAAAATATTGGAGTGAGAGGATGGCTATAAGGTGTGAAGGGAGGCCATCTATAAATGGAAAAAAA
>JBBPBX010017451.1:0-18053 GCA_038048925.1 Garcialebias charrua
AATTGTAACCAGATAAATAAATAAATATAAAACAGGCACCTCCTCATTCATTCAACCTCATCAGTCTCTTCATAATACCGGTAAGCTCATATCTTTTTTTCAACTCTCCACTGAATATTTTTTTCAACAAAATTTAGATACAAGCTTCCAGACTGTCACGAAACAAGTCTACAGACATCTAGTGTTCAAAATTAAAAGATGGGTGAAAAAAGATGTTCAAACTGTGAGTCCACCATATCAGTCAGTGTCCAAATTTTAAATGTATTTACCTCTGTTATGATGGCTTTACTGAGCTTAACCCTCTCCATCTCCTCAGTGCAGTTTTCCAAGCTGTAAACCTTCGAGAGCTGTACAGGTCGTCCATCCCGGCACAGCACAGCCTGGCACGTGCCCACATTGGCCACAGTGAGGCTAAAGTGGCCGGCAGGATCCGAAGTCTCACGGTGAATGTAACACAACAAAGCCGAAGCACCGAGTTTCTGGCCAGCCATACCGAGTTTCCTGTCCCACATACAAAAAAAAAAGTCTTGTAACAAACTCTTGCTTTCAAAGGCTGACGATTATGGGGTGCCGTTTGTAAAGTTACAAAATTAACAACAATATTTTGATTTATTTAACCTTTCACAAGAAAAAAAATAGTTTTTTTTCCAAAGTCATATTTTCACCATGTTATTCATACATTTATGAATGTCATAGTTCCAAACCAAATACTTAATTGCAAGTTAAATATTTAGTTTACAAACTAAATATTTAATTACAAGTTAAATATTTACTTAGTAAACTAAATATTTAAGTGTGAATTAAATATTTAATTTCCAAACTAAATATTTATTGTCCAAGCTAAATGTTTAGTTTCCAAGCCAAAAATTGAAATGTTTAAGCTAAACATTTAATTTCCAAAATAAATACTTAATTTTCTAACTACCGGTAATATTTTGCTTGCAAGTTAAATATTTAGATCTGACTTAATTATTTAGTTAGCAAATTAAATATTCAGTTTACGAATTAAATGTTAAGTTTGGAAATTAAATATCTAATTTACACCTAAATATTTATTTTACTCACTACACGTTTAACCTGCATGTTAAGTATTTAGTTTGTAACCTAAATATTAAACTAGTAAATTAAATGTTTAGTTTGGAACCATGACATTTATAAATGTATGAATAATATGATGAAAATATGACTTTGAAAACCAAACAACTATATATTTTTCTAATTAAAGGTTAAATAAATCAAAAATATTGCTGTTAATTTTTGACTGTGTAACTTTACAAACAGCACCCCATAGAACATTGTTCTACAACATAGTACAACACAGAATGTAAGAAATAAATAGAGTGTAGACCTGTGCGAGGTCAGGAAAGTGTTGCACATGTACAAAGTGTCAACACTGGAGTGCTGCAGCTCCTCGCACAGCACATCTCCCATGGTGCACTGCAGCAGCCGAGGCACTTCCTCATTGCGGTCTCCATCAAAGATACCATAACAAGCTTCCACGCTGTCTCGAAAGTGGTCTACGGCCAGCACAGACACACACAACCTGTAGCAAACAACAGATCCACATTAACAAAGAGACGACTCTCGGGTTGCTCGTGAAGCCAAACAGACAGATAAAAAGTACATCAAATGTACCAAATACATTTTTAAGAAAAGTTTTTGCAATTACAAGGACAAAAGTCCAAGCTGCACATCCCGTAATTGACTGTGGGAAGACAGTACCTGAGAGGCGTGATTCTTTATGTGCCCTATTAAAACCGACATGTTCTCAATTTGAGTTTGACTAAATACTATCTGCATTCAAGCAGCCATGCTCGATGATAAACAAAAGACAGAAAAACACAAAAAGCAGTACACACTTGTTTCTTTGGCCTCTCATTTCAGAGTAGCCGTGGTTCCATGGAGTAGGCGAAGTCAGTGAGTCTCCTGGGGTCACAGCAGATTTCTGGTCCACTTTCAAAGTGGTGATGTTGCTAAAAAGGAGAAGACAGTTAAAAATGCAGCAAAACTCTGCGTGTATACAGGTAGTCCTCGACTTAAGACGGCCTCGACTTACGGCGTTTCGCGGTTACGAACGCCCTCCCATTGAAAAGCATTGGTTCGAGTTACACTGTTTATGCGACTTTACACCAAAAAATACCGAAACTCAGCGGAGGTGGAAATTTACAGGAGGGAGGGGGGAGAGAGTACCTTAGCGGCCACGGGTGGAGGATTACAGCTGAAAATTACAGGAGACCTCATTGTTTACAGGCAGACCGGGGCAGAGGAGATTAGGAGGGGCTAATATGCTAACAGACCTTACTGTAAAACTCAGAACCGCGCGTGGAAAAGTACAGGAGATCTTTGGACCGGAGGTTTACGATGCAGAGAGGCTACAGCTTAGAAACGAGCTAACATGCTAACAGGCGGAGGAAGGCTTCACCAGCTCCCAGTAGGTTATTAACTCTTTTTTCCCTTCATTATGGCTCCAGATGTATGGAGCTAACATGCTAACAGGCCTTACTGTAAACAGTCTGGACCGCGCGAACTACAGGCAGCCTCAGATGTTGGAGGAACATCAAGCTAACATGCTAACAGGCGGAGGAAGGCTTCACCAGCATTCCGGTAGGTTATTAACTCTTTTTTCCCTTCATTATGGCTCCAAATGTATGGAGCTAACATGCTAACAGGCCTTACTGTAAACAGTCTGGACCGCGCGAACTTCAGGCAGCCTCAGATGTTGGAGGGACATTGAGCTAACATGCTAACAGGCGGAGGAAGGCTTCACCAGCATTCCGGTAGGTTATTAACTCTTTTTTCCCTTCATTAAATGGTAAATGGAGCTTACTTATATAGCGCTTTCCAGCCCCCTATGAGGGGCCCCAAAGCGCTTCACAGTACCAATCATCCACCCATTCATACACACATTCATACACACATTCATACACCGGTAGCGGTAGACTGCCATGCAAGGCGCCATCTAGTCCTACCGGGAGCAACTCGGGGTTAAGTGTCCTGCCCAGGGACACAACGAGGTATGCCGTGACCGGGGATCGAACCCGAGACCTTCCGGTCCTGAGCCGGCTGCCCTGCCTCTACACCATCTCGGCCCATTATGGCTCCAAATGTACGGAGCTAACGTGCTAACAGGGCTTACTGTAAACAGTCTGGCCTGCGCGAACTTCAGGCAGCCTCAGATGTTGGAGGAACACCGAGCTAACATGCTAACATGCTAACAGGCGGAGGAAGGCTTCACCAGCATTCCAGTAGGTAATTAACTATTTTTTTCCTTCATTATGGCTCCGAATGTATGTGTTTTTTGATAATTACTGTATGTAGGGTACTGTGTTAGGATAGGCTAAGTGCTTGGTAAAATACAGAATTGTACGTATGAGGTGCCGTTTGGACGATTTTCGAGTTACGACGCAGCGTAGGAACGGATCTCCGTCTTAAGTCGAGGACCACCTGTATTCTGTAAGCATCGTTACAGATACTTATTATCTGTTTTAATGTTTCTGGGTCACATGACTCACCTGAAGAAGTTGAGGGTTTTGTTTTCCAGCGTGAGGCTGCTGTTGCCCATCAGGTCCATCTCTTGTAGCGTCGCAGGCAACAAATCAGGCAGCTGGATTTCAGTCAGCTCGTTGCAGCTGAGATCTACAAGCTGCACAAAAAAAAAGGCTAACGAGTTTAAAACATGCCGAAGACGATCGTCCACCGTTCACACTGGTCTGATGAAACAACCCTGACCTTGATCTCAGGCAGGTTGAGGATGTCGGGGAAGACAGTTATGTGATTCGAATGTGCAATGAGCGTGTGCAGCCTCTTACAACTGGACACAGTGGACGGGATCGTCTTCAGTTTGTTGCCACTTAAATTGAGCTCCTCCAGCAGTTCCAGCTTACTCAGCTTACTGAAGACGTGTGCACGAAACATTCAAACACAAAAGAAATGGACAAAAACATGTTTTATTTACCGTATTTTTTGGATTATAAGGTGCATTAAGCGCAACAAAACAGTCAGATAAGTACATAAGGTGCACCTGATTAGCTCACTGTCGATTTTTGAGAAAATTAAAGGATTTTAAGTGGGCTTTACAGTCCGAAAAATACGGTACATCACCAGTTCCTTCGATTAGCACAGCTCAATGGGTGAATGTACTTTCAAATGTTTTAGAGAAGATGTAATAAATAAAATTAAATAAAAAGCATTCCCAGAAAACATAATAAAAGTCAGGCAACAGACCTGGCAGGGAAGGAGAGCAGTTGGTTGTAGGCGATGTGAAGGATCCGAAGGCTCTGGTGTCCAACCAGTACCAGGCCACAGTTCTCATTCAGGTTGTTCCCAGTCAGATAGAGCTCCTGGAGTGTGCTGAGGCTCTCCTCTGACTGGCTGCTGGGAGGAATACTTTCCAGGGCATTGGCAGATGCATTTAAGTATTTTAAACTATGAACAAATACAAATAAAAACAAAACTAAAAAACTGATTGTTTTTTTTTGCAAATTGTGAGAAATTGTATTCTTTATTGTTCCAAAAGGACAGAGCTGTCAACATTATTAAAAGCATTTTCCACATTTTAATTTTCTGTATTATGTAAAATCTTACAATTTTGGTTTGTATTTAAAAATTTTATATATACTGTATATATATATACAGTATATGGTATATATATATACAGTATATGGTATATATATATATATATATATATATTTGTATTTAAATTTTATATTATTATTTTTTATTTTACTGCCAAAAGACTGAAGATGAACATTAGCACATGTGCTTCCTATAAGGTTAATTTTTTGTGTAGTTAAATCCTATTTAAGAAGTTAAACTAATACAATTATATAGTGATAGAACACTTTGGCACATCATAATTACAACTCTTTTATGTCTATAATGTTGTGCCATAATAAGAACCTGCCTAGGTGGCAACATTTCCACAGTGTCTGTTCACTGCAGAAGTAAAAAGCATAAAATTATGACCTAATTACTCGGTCATTTGGAAAATGGTAACATGGCTTTATACTCTGCCAAAATTCCTGCTTTGAGAAAGAGTCTGTAATTTCAGATTTTCCCAATTTTAACAGAAATCAGGAAAACCAACTTTATGATCAACTTCAGTGAGTTGATTTTTGTAATGCAACAGTCATGTGGTCCAGATCACCACAAAACATACTCACTATGGCTGAAAGTATCATTACCATATTTTGCGCCCTATACATGGCACCGCCCTATAATTCGCATCAGTCCAAATGTGTTTAATAAAGTGGAAAAAAACATAAATACGCCGCTTCACCATATAATTCGCATCTATTATGTGTCAGTGTCACCGCTGACAACCTGGAAACGTGGGCCGGTGTTGTGCCAAAAATCGATTGGCTGCAAAATGGTGGCCACAGGAATGTGCACAGGATTAACAAGAATTTGACAAGATTAACACTTAAAAACAATTATTTGTTTGCTCGACTTTATAGTAAAGGTGTGTCTCAGTTGAACTTTTACTTAATAAATGCACTTTAATGGTCAAATCAGCTGCATTTCACCAGGGTGGTGCCGCGAAATGAAGCTGATTTGACGGTTGCTCCAGGCGAGCTGGACGAAGGTGGCAGGTTATGGCAAGCCGATTGTGTCATTAATAGCCACTTTTGCCTATTACATGACACAACAGCATGCCAAGCATGACACACTAATGTGTATTCACATTAAAGTTGCAGTCTGCCGTTTCTGTAGTGCAGTCTGTAAGTAAGTTTTCTAAAAAATATATTTTTAACATATTTCTTCACTCTGTCACTATCTCCTGACAGACTGATGTTAGACAAAGTAATCTCTGAAAAAAACTATAGTCCCCTTGCTTCTCCAGGTGTTACTAAAAGCATTTCTAAAAAGCCACAGTGACCCGCCGTTAACCAGCCAATAAAAACAGAGTTTTTAACCAGCCAATAAAAACAGAGCTTCTCACGCTCCTAACCCACGCCCCCGCCTGTCCCAGCCCCAGCGGCCGCGCAGGTTCTCGTTCAAAGTATTGCAAAGCGATGCAAAACTGTTTTGTATGTGACACAAATGTATTAAATTCCCCTTCTTCATCCCTGATCTGGACTTTTCTTTTGTTTTTTTGCCAAAAGTCAAGTGATCGCTTCCTCCTCCACTGATCCATGACTGAAAAGATGAGGAAATGGATGAATTTGTCACGAGCGAATTAAACTCGGGTTCAACGTGGCTCCGCGAGGCTCAGCAGATTTCATGGTGTTCTGGTGTGCTGGACCAGCGCTCCATGTTTTTATTTTATTTTTTAGAACGATTTATTAACATATACCTACAGTACTGTAATCACAGAACTTCGCAGCGGTTGAGACAGGACATGTAGTGGAGGCGGAGCATTCAGAAACTGCAGCGAGAGCAAGAGGGAACAGAGCCGTATATGGCTCTGAGTGGGGAGGGACCAGAATGCTTTGCCTGTTGAAAATTTTCCTAAGTGCTGCGTTCTACAAAAACTGCAGAGTGCACCTTTAAATATCCTGATGCATGCTCAATAATCCAGGTAGAAAAATCTAAAAAAGTTAAGTCAAAAGACAAAACAAAGTAAAACAAACAACAACAAAAAAAAAAGGAGAAACGTTTCTTCTTTCTTCCGAAATACTTCTTCACCTCAGACTAAAGAAGTCTTTCGGATGAAAGCCGAAACATTTCTACTTTTTTTTTTTTTTAGCTTTGTTTTGTTTTTTGAATGTCCAGAGGACCAGACTTAACTTTTTAGATTCACATTAAGTATTTGTGTTGGTTTAAAGGCGAGAAAAAGTCACTTTGGGAATGACTGTATTTAAGTTGTAGTTACATCCCCCGGCCACAAGGTAGCGCATTGCACTGTGAGACAGTCTAGCGCAGTCATAGGCCTTCCCTCTCCAATGTGGCAGAAGCGAGGCATTGAGAAGTGTCAGCAGTCGCCTGTCTCATCACTTCCCTGTGTTTTACAGGAACATTTAATCTGTTTAACAGGCTCAGATCCTGGGTCTGTTACACATACTGTACCTGTACTGCTCACCTGCCATCTAGCGGTTGAAAATGGTAGTGTTCAATATTTTCCATGTCAGAATGAATGAAAACAGTCATATGTCAGTCAAAAATTGGTTTATAAATATGGGGGAAAAAACATAAATAAGTCACTTCGGTGTATACTGCAACTCCCTTCTCTACGGCCTCCCCAACAAATCTCTCCACAAGTTACAGATGGTCCAGAACTCAGCTGCCCATGTCATCACTCAAACCTCCTACTATAACCACATCACTCCTGTCCTGCAGCAGCTCCACTGGCTCCCGGTTAAATCACGCATCATCTTCAAAATTCTACTTCTCACGTTCAAAGCTATCCACAACCTTGCCCCTCCTTATCTATCTGACCTCCTACAAATCTCCATCCCATCACGCTCTCTCAGATCCTCCTCTTCACTACATCTCCATGTACCCTCTGCCCGCCTCTCCACCATGGGGAGCAGGGCCTTCACCTGCTCTGCCCCTCACCTCTGGAACGCTCTACCGCCAGACCTTCGAAACACCACCTCCCTTTCTCTGTTCAAGACAGCCCTGAAAACACATCTCTTTAGACTAGCTTATCATTAACTTTACTAAATGTATTTCTATTATTTTGCATTTTATAATCTTTATGTATTTTATATTTCAATTTGTCGCTGATATTGTTTGATCCGTATTACACTGTATTGGTTTGTTAAGTGTCCTTGGGTGTCCTGAAAGGCGCTTCTAAATAAAATGATGATTATTATTATTATTATTATACGTCATAGGGCATGCAAATTATGCAAAAAGGTGCAACTTATAGGTTGGAAAATACAGTACCGGTACCTTCTTTTTATATCCAATGGGTGTCAATACCTTATTATTATTGAACCGATCATTTTAAAGCATTCACAAACAAGTTTAAAATTATCATCGGGATTTCTAAAATGTTTAGAACTAATTTCAGTGATAATGGGAAGAAAAAAAAACAGCGGCAGTGGAGGGTTTTTAAGTTTCTGGATTTCTGATTGCAGAAAAAGAAGTGCTGAGTCACAGAGCTCTATGCTGTGAGGACTGATGAACAATTTCCTTAAACTGCACTTCGATGGAGGACAGTAATTTAAACATCAGTCATTTTGGTGTAACTGCTGTTGTTAAGTCATTAACTGTGATTATCACATGCTGAACAGCAGCTACAGGCGTCCCTGACCCCGTTCAATGTGAACTTTGACATGTTTTTGTCCGGTGTCACTAAAGAGCAGCTCATAAACAAGATAAGACTGTTGAGATCTGATTGGCTGCTCTCTTTGTCTGCCTGCAATCGTTCATCATTACTCCTGTCGGTCTTGAACACAACCATCGTTTCTTGTATGTTATGCAGCTCTTAGACATGCCAGGAAATCCATTTGTCAGAATGAATGGATGTGGATGTTTCCACATTAGAAAGAATAAAGTGCATTAGAGTGTTTCAGCAGCTAATGGGTGCCAAGTGATTTACCACACGGGAAATAAGTGAGCAGCTGATGCTCCAGTTAAAATGCTCCCCTAATTTTGACCACAGTGTCTTTATACAATCTATACATCAGTCCCTAAACAATGAGGTGCATTTACCGTGACTGTCTACTGATCATGACATCACATGGCCACTAAATGTCTCGAAGTAAAGAAACCAGCTAGTGATGAATTTAGACGCCAACAAAACTAAAACCAGACCTTTCAAAGAGTTGTGGGACTCACTTTAAGGCCTTGTAAAAAAGACCCTCGGGGAGTTCAGCAAGCTTGTTGTGCTGAAGATCAAGAGCTTCCAGAGGAACGTGGTCAAGTAGGTCAGGCACTCTCTGCAAACGATTGTTTCCCACCAGCAGCTTCCTCAAACTCAAGCTGTTCAGAAGTCTGTTTGAAACCAGAAGAGACACGGGCGAGAATAAAAACAAAAGATCAGCGACAAGACAAAAAATATCTGGAAGGATGACACGTTGCTAGTCAGCATTCAGGCTTTCGATTCAATCAAAGAGGTTAGAAATGACATCCTTGATCTTTGACTCTTAACGTCTACAACTGAATGGAGATGAAAACTGAACGAAGCTAACGTCAGTGATGTAATTTGAGCAGAAAGGTTTTCAGACTACAGGTAGTCCCCGGGTTACGACGGTCTCGAGTTACGACGTTTCGCGGTTACGAACGCCCTCCCATTGAAAAACATTGTTTCAAGTTTGAGTACCGAAACAAAACTTACAGGAGGGAGGGAGGGAGGGGGGAGCTTGACGCGCTGGAAACTTACAAGAGACCTCAGGCAGACCGGAGCAGAGGAGGTCAGAAGGGGCTAATATGCTAAATATGCTAACTCTGGACCGCTGGACCGGGCGTGGAAATACAGGAGACCTTATTGTTTTGAGCGGAGGTTTACGAGGCAGACAGGCTACAGCTGAGCAATGAGCTAACATGCTAGCAACGAGCTAACATGCTAACAGACGTTGCTGTAAATGCTGTGACGCTGCAGGAAGCTCACCAGCTCCCAGTAAGAAATTAACTATTGTTTTTCCCTTCATTATGGATCCGAATGTATGTGTTTTTTGATAATCATGTAGGGTAATGTGTTAGGATAGGCAAAGTGCTTGGTAAAAATACAGTACTGTATGTATGAGGTGCCGTTTGGACGTATTTTCCGACTTACGATGATTTCTGTGTTACGAACGGGCGTAGGAACGGAACTGTGTCATAACTCGAGGACCACCTGTATAGCCACAAAAAAAAGTTCTCCTAACCTGGAAGGAAGTTCACACATGAGGTTGTGCGTAACATCCAGCATCTCAATTTTCCTGCAGTCACACACCCAGTCTGGGAGGTACTCCAAGAGGTTCCTGTCTCAACACAAGACACACACAGAAACACACAAACACTCAGCACAGTTGGCATTTATCTGTGATAAAAAATAAAAAAAAAGACAAAACAGAACTCTTCCAATAAAACAAGCTGTTTGAAATTACCGTATTTTCCGCCGTACACGTCACACCGCCCTATAAGTCGCATCAGTCCAAATATGTCTAATGAAGTGGGAAAAATCCATAAATACGTTGCATCCATTATGCATCACTGCTGACGCGTCGCGTTTGTTACGTGTCACCGCTGACAAACCAAAAATGTGGGCAAGTGTTTTGCCAAAAATCGATTGGCTGCCAAATGGCGGCCTCTAGAGCGTGCACGAGAGGACTTTAACAAGAATTTAACAAGATTACACCTAAAACCAATTATTTGTTTGCTCAACATTACAGTAAAGGTGTGTCTCAGTTAAACTTTTACTTAATAAATGCACTTTAATGGTCAAATCAGCTTCATTTTGCTGGGCCGCACGGTGAAATGAAGCTGATTTGACGGTTACTCCAGGCGAGCAAGACGAAGGTTCTACGCTATGGCAAACCAACTGCATCATTAATAGCCACGTTTACCTATTACATGACCAATGGCATGCCATACTACTCGACTACCATCTATGGTAGTGTTCAATATTTTCCAGTCAGAATGAATGAAAATGGTCATATCTCAGCCAGAAATTGGTTTATAAATATGGGAGAAAAAAACATAAATAAGTTGCAGGGCATGCAAATTATGCAAAAAAATGCAACTTATAGGCCGAAAAATACGGTAACAGCAGTTGTTGCGCAGATAAAGGAAAATTTTGCATTAGGAGATATTTTTTATTATTAGATCACTCAGTTTGTACAGTTAGGCCTACATGCAACAGTAAAATAAAATAAAACAAGATAAGAATACAGGTAGTCCTCGACTTACGACGGCCTCGACTTACGACGTTTTGCCGTTATGAACGCCCTCCCATTGAATAGCATTGTTCGAGTTACGCGGTTTATGCGCCTTTACACCAGAAAATACGATACCGAAACTCAGCGGGGAGGAGGGAGCTTGACGCGCTCAGTGGAAACTTACAGGAGGGAGGGAGCTTGACACGCTCAGTGGAAACTTACAGGAGGGAGGGAGCTTGACACGCTCAGTGGAAACTTACAGGAGCAGGTGACCTCATTGTTTCGACAGGCAGACCAGAGCAGACCTTACTGTAAAACTCTGGACCGCTGGACCACGCGTGGAAATACAGGAGACCTTATTGTTTGGAGCGGAGGTTTACGAGACAGAGAGGCTACAGCTGAGCAACGAGCTAACATGCTAGCAACGAGCTAACATGCTAACAGACGTTGCTGTAAACGCTGTGGACAGCGTGAAGCTGCAGGAAGCTGCAGAGCTCACCAGCTCCCAGTAAGAAATTAACTCTTTTTTCCCTTCATTATGGGTCTGAATGTATGGGTTTTTTGATAATTATGTAGGGTACTGTGTTAGGATAGGCTAAGTGCTTGGTAAAAATACAGTACTGCACGTATGAGGTGCCGTTTGGATGTATGAGGTGCACGTATGAGGTGCCGTTTGGACGTATTTTCTGACTTACTTCTATTTTCGAGTTACGAACGGGCGTAGGAACGGAACTCGTTCGTAACTCGGGGACCACCTGTAGTGTATTCCCAGTCAGAACTCACTGTGAAAGGTCCATGTGTGTCAGCTGGCTTGGGACTGGATAGATGTTGACTGTTGTAAGGCCTGTAGGAAAATAAAGACACCAGACAGCTGACACATCTGAACTCTTTTTATACGACGTGTGCTCATTAGTTTGATGCAATTTTACATAAAACACACAAACATAGAAGAAAATACGGTAGTAGTTAAGGTACTTAAAACAGCTAGCTGATGCTGTTTGACTCACAGTTGCTGCTGGCGTGAAGCATGCGCAACGTGAACCCACTGAGTGTGAGAGTCTCCAGCTGGTTCCTCTGGCAGTGCAGAGTCTCCAGGTTGCAGACGGAGCTCAGCTCCAGGGAGTCCAAACAGTTGTCTCGTAAGTCAAGCTGGGTCACCTGGCTTAGTGGCTCTAGACTCTCACTTGTAACCCATCGAAGACCATTCAGTCTGCATTGAAAAAAAATACACGAAAAAATAGTCCAAACTGCAAGAACTGCAGAAAAACACAAACACACATCAGGCAACGTAAAGACGACGCAAAAATAGTTTATTCCTTGCCGTGTACAAAACAAGTGAAATAAAAGCATGTTGCACTCAGACTCACCAATCAGCCACAACATTATGACTCACGTGTAAATTGTTAACACTATTTCTGTTATAACAAAGTCGTGTTATCCTGAAGAAAATCTGCATTCTGGTTTTCACATGGATGATACTTTAACACCTGCCACTAAGCATTTTTGTAGACCAGTCACCTCCCACATGCAAATTCCCTTCTGACTTTAGTTGTACTGCAGTGGGTTTTGCAAAAAGAGGCCTACTGTGGGCCTGAATAACAAAAAATAATAATAATTCTGAGGTGCTCCCTGGACACAAGTAAATTGGAACCAGATTGCATCTGTGTGAAGCAAACGTTAAAGCTCTCACTTGACAGCCCAAAGGTTTCAAAGAAAACTGGTGAGAGCTGTTTTGCTGCTTTATTTTAGTAGAGTGGTCATAATGTTATGGCAGATATGTGTAGCCAACCTAGGTGAGTATAACTTTTGAGTGCATGGCTTAGATCAAGTCTCACTGTGATCCAATAACTCGTTAATAAACAATAACTCCTCTTTTATGGGAAGAGCCAGCCCACTGTTCCATCACAGCCTGCCGCAGCCAAACACAACACAACGCCCAAGACCGGATCATTATCTGCTTGTGGTTGGAGTGGTTGCTGGTTTAATCTCCAGTGCTGCGGTAAAGCAGTGAGAACAGATTTCTTCTCCCTCATTGCCTGCTGCAGAGGAGCTCCTGAGCAAGGCTCTGCAAAACACAACTGTTCACGTGGAGCTGCTAACAGCAGCAGAAACAATTAGCATGACTTCAGTTCACAGCGTCTTCCTCTCTGGGTCGCTGGTGCCCAGGTCCAGCAGTCACTGTGCATCACAGGGACACAGAGACAAACAGCCATTCACTCTCTCGCTCACACCTAGGGACAATTTAGAGTTACCAATCGGCCTAACGTGCATGTTTTTGGTCTGTGGGAGAAAACCGGAGTGCCCGGAGAAAACCCACGAATGCACGGCGAGAACATGTAAACTCCACCCAGCAAACTTGTTGCTGAGGCCTAACGTGCATGTTTTTGGTCTGTGGGAGAAAACCGGAGTGCCCGGAGAAAACCCACGAATGCACGGCGAGAACATGTAAACTCCACCCAGCAAACTTGTTGCTGAGAGACCACAGCTCCACTAATAATAATAATAATAATGAATTCAATTTATAACGCACTTTTCATTAGTGAAAATCTCAAAGTGCTACACACATTCATAATAATAATAATAATAATAACTTTTATTTATAACACACTTTACATCAAACAGATCTCAAAGTGCTATTCATTCACCGGTAGCGGCAGACTACCATGCAAGGTGCTTTCCAGTCCTACCGGGAGCAACTCGGGGTTAAGTTCATTCATTCATTCAACCTTTATTTATACAGGCTAGCCTCGTTGAGTCACGGGGACTCATTTACAAGAGGGACCTGTCTCACTCACACCAAACAACCATCCACTCTCACACTCACACCTAGGGTCAATTTAGAGTCACCAATCAGCCTAACAAGCATGTTTTTTGGTCTGTGGGAGGAAACCGGAGTACCCGGAGGAAACCCACGCATGCACGGGGAGAACATGCAAACTCCACCCAGAAAGGCCCCGGACCGGGATTTGAACCGGCAACCTTCTCGCTGAGAGGCAGCAGCTCTACCAGTTGTGCCACCGTGCTGCCCAAGTGTCTTGCCCAAGGACACAACGACACATGGTGTGGGGAACTGGGATTCGAACCGCCAACCTTCCGATCGGGGGACGACTGCCATTACCACTACGCCACGGGCGTTACTACTGTAACTGTGTCAACTTTGAAAAGGTAATTAGTTACAAATACAAGTTACTCCATTTAAACTGTTATTGTGTTGTAACGATCTCAGCCAATGCACGATTGTAATGCAACTCATTGACATTCTGTAATTACAGTTTGTAAATTTTGAATAACTGTTAACTACGGTGACTGTGGAAGTTAACTCTTTTCAAATGCTTAAAATTGGCAGAGTTGAGTTTAGGCAGCATGGAGGAGCAGTGGTTAGAGCTGTTGCCTCACAATGAGGTAGTGTTGTAGTCAAGACGACCTAACCCGAGACCAAGTCAAGACCAAGACCAGAGTGTACCGAGCCCGAGACAAGACCAAGGCTTTTGGGGTCCGAGACCTCAAGTCTTGGAGCTCAATCTTTTCACAGATTATCCATACCAGCTTACTTTCACTACTGGTTGCGACTGTTTGTGATGGTACATTCTGTTGTCTGTATTGTTTTGTCGGTACAGAACCACGTGCGAGTGAAAGAGGGTGGGCGTGACAGCGGTAACAAAACCATGTATTTAGCAATGAGTCACGTTATCGCTTGGATTTGAACCAGTACGCTTTGCGTCCAATAAAAACAAAGATGTTAACAAATAAACTGGACAATATTCTGGCAATTTAGTGATATTTCCACAGTTGTGGTCTTGAAATAAAATCCCGAGTCCTCAATGTCCGAGACCGAGACCATTAAAAAGCGGTCTCAAGACCAAAACTGGTTTCGAGTACTACAACACTAGTCGTAGGTTCGCCTCCAGGCCTTTCTGTGTGGAGTTTGCATGTTTTTCTTGTGCTCGTGTGGCTTTTTGTCCAGATATTCCGGTTTCCTCCCACAGGCCAAAAACATGCATGTTAGGCAGATTGGTAACTCTACATTGTCCCTAGGTGTGAGTTTGTCTCATTTGTCTCTATGTGTCCCTGTGATGGACTAGAGACCTGTCCAGGGCATCTCACACAGTGACTCCTGTTGTCATCTATAAATTAGTTTTTTTTTTTAAAGCACACTTAGGGGGCTGGAATGCAGAAACTGCTGCTGGCTGAAGTTTTTGACAGGACATTTATTTTTCTGTCACGGACGGGAATTTGATTTTTTTTAAAGGAACGACACAGAGGGCAGTGCAGAGTCATTCACCTGTCAGCAAGTCTCAAAGTCACTGACAGTTTCCCTTTACGTGTCATTTGCTCTGTTTGAGTCACATAACAACAGAGATGAAAAAATATTTTAAGAAGTGACTGAAAGGCACGGAAGAGAGTAAAAGAAGTTACCGTAGGTCGATGGTTCTCAAGTGGCTCAGTCGGGCCAGCGTGGACAAGTGCAAACTCTCTACCTGGTTCCCAGCCATGGACAGCTTGTCCACTGCGCTCAGTGTCTCCAGCACAGCGGGGATGTGAGAGAAGTTGTTAAAGGAGAGCCCCAAGCTGTTGAGCTGAAACAGGCCACCCAGCTCCTCGGGCAGTGACTTCAGCTGGTTTCCATCCAAAGACAGCGTCTGAAGACTGGAAAGAAGAAAACACCACGTTCTGTTTGCTTCTGCTTCAACAAGTTGTCAGAATATTGGCTTAACTCGTAACAAAGTTCATGCTCAATCATCCAGGTACCAAATCCAATAATTCTCAATTGGGTCATCTGGACAGTTTCTTAACGTTTCGCCCTCTATCTGGAGGAGAAATCAGAGGAGTTCCAGTAAACTGTTTCCCCACCAAGCAGTAAACACCTTAAGTGGACCAGCCGGGGGCCGTCCTGTCTCTCGTCGACTCCTCCCAGGCAGGCAGCCACAGCCAAAGTGGTTCAAGGCAGCAAAGTTCATGCTCAATCATCCAGGTACCAAATCCAATAATTCTCAGTCGGGTGACTCGTAACATTTTGTGACAAAACATGTTCCCTCTGTGGACACTTCACCGTTTAATACATATTGAAGATAAAAAATTGGAATATTACCTGCGGTAAATAGGCCTGTCGCGATAAACAATAAATCAATTAATCGCATGATAAAATTAATATTATCAACCTCATTTTCATTTATCAGCTTTATCGTTTCTTTGTCTCTCTCTACTGAAGACACTGGATGACAAAAAGCTCAACTCCGATGCTCTTCACTGACCCTTCCCTTTCTCTTTTCTCTTTAAAATCAATTTTAACCATTCAAAATCGTGTTTTTGGATCGTTAAAAACAGCTAATCTGAGAAGCTAAGCTACGAGCTAAGCTAACAGGTCGACCTCTGGTATAAAACCTCAGTCTTGTCGAAGCTCCAAAATTCACGGTTGAAACCCATGCCTTTGTCTAAAAAGTTGTTTTTCTCTGCAAAAAGAAGCTGAGAACTTGTTTACTGATTTTTTTATTAAAAACTTTGTGTGAAAAATGCTAAAAAGCTCAAACCACACTGAGCATCTGCCATTTTGAAAACTGAAGAGAGACAGACCACGTCACGTCAAGGGGCCTCCCTCCCATGTTTCTTAAAGACACGCTGCTCGCTCCCTCACTATCCATCCTTCGGTTCAAACAGTCTTATTCTGCCATCCAGTGGTCAAACAAAGGTACTACACCCAAAACAAATTATCCAACATATCTTCTTAAATTTGACAATAATTACCGGTACTAATTATTGTCAAATTTCAAACAATATTATCGTTTATCGCAATAATGTCTGAGACAATTAATCGCCCAGCAAAATGTGTTATCGTGACAGGCCTAATAATAAATGTTTTGCACAAATGCACTTGTGTGTGCTGTGTGCGCGTGTCACACCTCTGAAGGTTGCCGATCTGCACCGGGACGTTGTGGAGATTGTTGCAGGACAGGTTCAGTTCAGTTAGCGTGAGGATCTCACACACACACTCGGGGAGCACACCGAGACGGTTGTGAGAAATGTTCAGGCTTTTCAGCTGGGAAAACCTGAAGACAGAAGAAAAACCTGGTGGGTCCTCGAAAGCATCTGTGTTCTTTATTCAATTTCACTTAATATTTCTACGCTGTAACCAGATGTTGACTGATTTGTCGGCAAATCATTTAGAAGTACAGTATATTCCACTAAAAAGTAGCAAAATTTGGTTCGTTTTTCTGTTTTATGCACTTATTTACCATATTTTTCAGACTATAAGGCACACTTAAAATCCTTTAAATTGGTCAAAAATCAACAGTGAGTCTTATACATTAATTCTGGTTGTGCTTTCTGACCTCAAGCCGATTTTATGTGGTTATTGTGAAAGAGTTGAATTAAGTTTGACTTATCTGACTTTTTTTTTACTTAATGTACCTTATGTATGAAAACAGACCCAGTCATTGATATTGCACCTTATAATCCAAACAATATGGTCTATGAAAATGAACAAACAAGCACAAAGTCCTACTTAAGGCTGACAACAGAAGCTACAGTCACCGAGGATGATTAATTGCAGTCCTCTTCATGAGACATTCAGCTTGTGTGAAGAACCACCAGTGCAGAAAAGGACAGAAACTAATCTCTTGTCCTGCATAATGAACGAGGCTCTACTAAAACAACGGCAGGCAGGTGCTGCTTTTTTCAAAACCTTCTAACCTCTTGGGGGAACTCATGACAATATAAGCAGCATCCTAAAAACATTCTTTCAAGTGTTTACACATAAAATAAATTAAAAGTGCAATTATCACTCAGCCTCGTAAGGACAAGATCCTGTTTACATCACCTGACATCCCGTAATATCCCACATCTTGAAAATGTGTAAAATTCTGTTGGTTCACCTCGGAAGGTGCAGCAGGCTTCCAGGTCCCTGCAGGCTCATGAAGTTGTGTCGTAGGTTGAGGTGAGTGATGTCCTGACAGTAAAACAGATACTCAGGCACCGTTTCCAGGCTGTAGCAGGACAGGTCCACCAGACTTACTGTCTGAGACACCACCTACAATATGTGCACACACACACACATATACGAGCACTCAATTATAAAAATAAATAAAAAACACCTGAAATAATTTGAAAACTTGACTGGCTGGTTGGTACATCATCAACCAGTTTCTGTAATTAAAAAACAACAAATTGCAATCCACATCAAACACAGCTAGAGGTAGATGGGAAAATATTACAGTAGTCCTTCATTGCAGGGGATCTGTACCCTGAAGGCCCACGATAAGTGAAAAACCATGAAGTAGGAATATAGTACAAGTGGTAAGTAGCAGTTTA
>JBBPBX010017452.1:6751-20997 GCA_038048925.1 Garcialebias charrua
TCCCTGTTACTCCCAATAAAAATGTTGACAGGATAAATTATGTGCATTATAATGTTATGCGACTGTCCAATCTCACCAGAGACGCGGTAGAAGGTCTGGCCGAACAACTGGCGCCGACTTCCCTGATGGCAGTTCAGAACAGGATGGCATTGGATATGCTTTTGGCGGAGAGGGGAGGGGTTTGTAGTATGTTTGGCGACCTTTGCTGTACATTTATTCCAAACAATACTGCTCCAGATGGCAAAGTCACAAGAGCCCTAGAAGGCCTTAGAACCCTCTCAGATGAAATGAAAAGCCATTCGGGTCTGGACGACCCACTGGACAATTGGCTGATAAAGATATTCGATCCCTGGAAACAGGTGTTTGTATCTATAATGGTATCATTGGCTATTTTCTTAGGCATACTTATAAATTGCGGGTGCTGTTGCGTGCCTTGTTTAAGGTCTTTGACGGTTAGACTTATCACGTCCACCCTGGAAAAAAGGGATCCTGAAGAGATGCGACAACTGCTTTTGTTAAAAAATTATAACTTGGAGGATTTTGAAAAAACTGATTGAATATTGTGTATATATGCGTTTAGCTGCGTTATTAGGTGTGTGATTTTATTTCTTTTGGGATGGACCTCAGATAATGAGGTCCAAAGGGGGTTTGTTGTGAAATAAACATATTTTTGTCTTCGTGTTTTTTCATCTTGAAGGGGTTTTAAAAGGATGCAGCTTGTGTCTGTCCTGCAGGCTTAGGGACTGCTCTATTTTTGGATCTAAGGGTGTGTGGATTTATAGTTTTGTGTGAGCTGCTTTGGGGCATATATAGGACATGATTGCATGGACATTTGTGAAACAGTTAATACCTTGATTATAAAGCACTTGTGTATTAATTATATAACAGTTGTGTATTAGTTTCAATCAGGTTAACATATAGAACTGTGTATTATCCTTCACTCTCAAAAACGCAAAGTCTGCAAGCTGAAACAAGCAATGGAATTTCCTGACAGAAGCTTTCTGACAGTTGGGGAAGGGCAACGTCTTAAAGCAGAACTTCTATTATTAAGGTGAGAGCAGGCAAATGCCCAAATAAGAGCATAAAGCAGAACTTCTATTATTAAGGTGAGAGCAGGCAAATGCCCAAATAAGAGCATAAAGCAGAACTTCTATTATTAAATTGAGGGCAGGCAACGCCCAGAGAAGGGTATAAAAATATGATTTTTCCTCCTCCACGCCAGTCAACGCAGCCAGCCCAACGAGAAGAACAGCTGTATTCAGACTAAATCAGGTTGTATATGGGGTCTCTCTTGAAATGCAATTTCAATGTGTTTTCTCTCTCTTTTTCTCTCTCTCCTTCTTCTGTCTCTCTATCTCTCTCACTCACTCTCTGTCCACTTATTTTAATCTAATATAATGATTTTTTGAAATAGAACAAATGTATTCTGTGACTTTTTAAACTTACGATTAATTAAACTGGTTTTTGGAACTTTAAATTACGTGCGTTTTGTCGTGTTTTCAATGTATCTCTCCTTTTTCTGATCCAAAGTGAACCAAACAACGAATTTGGGGCGAGATAAGAATCAAAGCCAACACTGCTTACGTTGTTGTAAACAGCTAAATTAAGTTAGCTGAAGCATACATGTTCGTTAGCCAACCTCGTTGCAAACCTTCCCCCCACGGCCACACAGCAGCACATCATCTTTCCACTAGAGATAATTAGTCTAAATAATTACAAAAATCATAAAACCCCACGTAAAATATATCTACGAACCATCTGGGGACTTACCTGACTCACAGCTAAATGTCTCCTCACTGTCCACTTACTTGGTCCACTGTGGTATGACAAGATGGTGGAAGAAACAAAACTTAATGGTGGTGGAAGAAACGAAACTTAAGGAAATTCAGTGGGCGTGTTCTTGTTTCACTCCGATATGATTTGCTCTGTTTTTTTGCTCTGACTCTATTGACCAATTAAAACGAATTATCTCTATAATGTGTAAACATTAATCTTTTAGATGAAAATAATGTTAACTACGGAAAAATTACTCTCCTAATTTTCCTGTGAAAAAACTTCCTCCTACTTTATACAAAACCAATACTTCACTTATCCTGAAACCGGGCCGAGACCCGGGGTCCATATCATCCTATCGCCCAATTTCCTTGTTACCCATAGAAACCAAAATTCTTGGGAAAATCCTTGCCAACAGGCTCAGAATACACACAAGTTCAATCTTTCACCAGGATCAGACTGGCTTTATGCCGGGTAAACACATGTTTTTTAACCTTCAACGCCTTTTCAATATATTATACTCAGACCAGACAGAGAAGGCCTTAATTATGTCATTAGATGCACAGCGTGCATTTGACCAAGTTGAATGGCCGTATATGAAGTATGCTCTTAACAAATTTGGTTTCGGGCCTCAATTTGTAAAATGGATTGAAATAATTTACTCATACGCAATGGCTTCTGTTATTTCTAACCAAAATATTTCTAGTCATTTTGCTTTTCACTGAGGGACTCGTCAAGGTGTCCGTTCTCTCCGTTTCTCTTTGCAATTGCTATTGAACCCCTGGCTGCCAGCATTAGGCAAGACCCCCAAATATTACCCATCGAAAAGTTTGATCATAAACATCACATTTCGCTCTATGCCGATGACATACTGTTGTACGTTTTGGAACCGCAAGTTTCAATGTCTCCCCTTTTAAAGACGATTAAAACATTTGGCAGCTTCTCCAGATTTTCCATTAATTGGGATGAGTGTAGTAATGCCACTCTCATCCAAAGAAGATCTGACCTTTTTGAGAGAAACGTCTTTTCAGATAAACTATAAAACCTTCACATATTTGGGGGTGACGATAACAAGGAGACCGGAGGATCTCTTACAACTGAATTGGCAGAATAAAATTACGCAACTTAAGCAGAATATTGATTTTTGGAAGACTCTCCCTCTATCTATGGTCGGCAAAATTAATGCAATTAAAATGGTGGTATTACCACGGTTTCTTCATCTATTCCTTTCTGTTCCATGTTTTATAAGTGTGTCATACTTCAAACAGTTAGACTCCATCATCATTCCCTTTATCTGGGGGTACAGGAATGTTAGAATTTCCAAAGAACACCTATGCAAAACAAAAGCGATAGGAGGATTTTCATTGCCAGATTTCAAATTATATTATTGGGCTTCTCACTTATAGCATGGTGGAAGAAAGGCCCACATCAATCTCACAATTCCTGCCCTGCTTGGCTATCCTTGGAGCAACGACATTGTCATAATACGTCTTTGACTGTCCTCCTTAACAGCCCTACTAAAATAAAATAAAAAGCTTTACAATAATAATCTGGTTAGTGGCAACACTATAAGAATTTGGAAACAGATATGGAGCTATAAAAAAGCTTCGGCAGTCTACTTGGATGCTCCCATTTGCGAAAACCACTATTTTGTTTCGGGTCTCAGCGATGTCGGTTTCCAGATGTAGAGAATGAAGGGTATCTGTGTGGTGGGGGATCTGTACGTTGATGGCACCCTTGCGTCCTTTACTCAGTTGAGCTCTGTATATGATGTTCAACGATTGGGATTCTTTTGGTTTCTACAGATTAGGGACTATGTTAGTAAAAATATATCCAATTTTAGAACTCTTACAAGGCACGAGACTCTGGAGGGAATACATAAATTTGATCCGGTTAATCATGGGGCAGTGTCATACTTTTACATCATTCTCAATAATGCACCGGTAGACCTAACTAAAATCAAGAAAGTATGGGAGGATGAGATGGGACAGCAGATACCTGATGGTGTGTGGAAGGAATGTTTGAAAAGTATACATGACTGTTCAGTTAACACTAGGACTACCAAACATATGTACTTGTAAATATTTTACATATAGCTCCCATGGGAGACTGTAAAATGACAGATTGAGGAATTTGCATTCCATTAGGTGTGTGTGACCCTCTGGGGCTGGAGTCTTTTGTGTGCTCAAAACATCCCCCCAGTAGCAAAAACAAAACATCTCCCCATATTCCAACAACAACATTCCTTCTGCAGGTTGAAAGTGCAGCTTTTTACAACACAGAGCAAACTTTTGGAGATGTTGATGACTCTTTGCAAATGTCAACGCTAGAAACTTCAGTTTATTTTATAGATATACGTTTTATACTTTTTATACTACTATGCAAAAACTCAGGACAGTATTACACTTTTATTATTTCATTTTATGCTTATGTTCATTGGGTGTTTGGTGTTTTAGGGGTGTTTGGTGTTTCAGTGTTGGTGTAAATTTTCATACTTTTATACTATTATGAAAAAACTCAGGACAGTGTTACACTTTTTTACTATTTTACTATTTTATGCTTATGTTTATTAAATGTTTTAGTGTTTAGTGTTTAGATGGTTACTGTTGCACCGAGGGACTGAGAGAAACGCAATTTCGGTCCTGTGTATGTCCTGTACATATTGCAGTTCTGACAATAAAGTTGACTTTGACTTTGACTTTGACTGCCTCTAAGCGAGCAGGTCCCCGGTTCAAATCCTGGTCCGGGGGCCTTTCTGGGTGGAGTTTGCATGTTCTCTCCGTGCATGCGTGGGTTTTCTCCGGGTGCTCCGGTTTCCTCCCACAGTCCAAAAACATGCATGTTAGGCTGATTGTTAACTCTAAATTGACCCTAGGTGTGAGTGAGACAGGTCCCTCTTGTAAATGAGTCCCCGTGGCTCAACGAGTCCAGCCTGTATAAATAAAGGTTGAATGAATGAATGAACAAACTGATATGGAGAGAACACAAATTCTGTAAGAATAAAAATACTAAATCTATTACAGTACTGTACAAAGTCAGAGACCCATTGAATGATAAAGCTCTGTATTTGTTGTATAACACAATCATTTTTCCACACTCAAAAGTATGAATGTTTACATGAAAACTATACTGTTGCACCGAGGGACTGAGAGAAACGCAATTTCGGTCCTGTGTATGTCCTGTACAGTACATATTGCAGATCTGACAATAAAGTTGACTCTGACTTTGACTTTGAGTGAAACAACTTTATTCAATTTTATTTCACTCAGCATGTAGCTTGCAGATAGGCAGATAGGCAGCCGTGGCATAGTGGTAATGGCACTCGTCCACCGATCGGAAGGTTGGAGGTTCGAATCCCGTTTCCCCACACCATGTGTCGTTGTGTCCCTGGGCAAGACACTTAACCCCGAGTTTCTCCCGGTAGGACTGGATGGCGCCTTGCATGGCAGTCTGCCGCTACCGGTGTATGAATGTGTGTATGAATGGTTGGATGGTTGGTATTGTAAAGCGCTTTGGGGCCCCTCATAGGGGGCTGGAAAGCGCTATATAAATAAGCTCCATTTACCATTTGTCCTTCGTCCAGGAAGGACAAAGATGCCTTCCTGACAAAACCGCCGTTCACATAAAGCGCATGTGTCTCCGCGGAGAAACTTATGAACCGACACGGTCCATAGCAGGGTTTCCAGGCCGAAGGCCTGTAAGTCGATGTCCTCGTAAGTCGGGGACCACCTGTACAATCCCGCCGCCTTCAGATAAAAGTGACCAATGCAATCCCGCCTTGACCGTGGAATAGGTGATATTTAGTATTTTTATTCTTACAGAATTTGTGTTCTCTCCATATCAGTTTGTTCATTCATTCATTCAACCTTTATTTATACAGGCTGGACTCGTTGAGCCACGGGGACTCATTTACAAGAGGGACCTGTCTCACTCACACCTAGGGTCAATTTAGAGTTAACAATCAGCCTAACATGCATGTTTTTGGACTGTGGGAGGAAACCGGAGCACCCGGAGAAAACCCACGCATGCACGGAGAGAACATGCAAACTCCACCCAGAAAGGCCCCCGGACCAGGATTTGAACCGGGGACCTGCTCGCTTAGAGGCAGTCAAAGTCAACTTTATTGTCAGAACTGCAATATGTACAGGACATACACAGGACCGAAATTGCGTTTCTCTCAGTCCCTCGGTGCAACAGTAACCATCTAAACACTAAACACTAAAACATTTAATAAACATAAGCATAAAATAGTAAAATAGTAAAAAAGTGTAACACTGTCCTGAGTTTTTTCATAATAGTATAAAAGTATGAAAATTTACACCAACACTGAAACACCAAACACCCCTAAAACACCAAACACCCAATGAACATAAGCATAAAATGAAATAATAAAAGTGTAATACTGTCCTGAGTTTTTGCATAGTAGTATAAAAAGTATAAAACGTATATCTATAAAATAAACTGAAGTTTCTAGCGTTGACATTTGCAAAGAGTCATCAACATCTCCAAAAGTTTGCTCTGTGTTGTAAAAAGCTGCACTTTCAACCTGCAGAAGGAATGTTGTTGGAATATGGGGAGATGTTTTGTTTTTGCTACTGGGGGGATGTTTTGAGCACACAAAAGACTCCAACCCTAGGGGGCCACACACACCTAATGGAATGCAAATCCCTCAATCTGTAATTTGACAGACTCTGGTAAGTGTAGTACTCATCTGAATATTCTGGTAGTCCTAGTGTTAATACTAGGCATAATCTTATACAATTCAAAACATTACATAGACTTTATTATTCGAGATAAAAATTAAGCACTTTTTAACCGAATGAGTCACCAATGTGTAACCGGTGTAAAGCAACAACGGGCAACTTGCTCCACTCCTTTTGGTCATGTATACAGCTTCATACATTTTGGAATATTTTTATTTATTTATTTTCCACTGCTTTTGGGAAACAATGGGATCCTGATCCCTGGTTGCTATTCTCGGAGCTCCAGGGGTTTTGCCCCTGGCTAATAAATATGAGAAAGTTGCCCTTTTGTTTGGTATGGTGATCGCTAAGAAGTTGATCTTGAAGGTTTGGAAGAAGGACTTTGTACCCACATTTTAACAGTGGTTGGGAGAACTGGCAAACACATTGTCTCTGGAAAGATTGAGATATTACAACGAGGACAAAATTAACATGTTTGGGACAATATGGGACTCTGTACTAAAATCTATTCAATGAAGGGATCGTAGTTGGTCAAAAGATTAATGTCAGGTATTATATGAGCCCTTGCTCCCTGGTGTATTCTTGAAATGGTGTGTTTCATAATCTGGTGAATTTACCTTATGTTGCTTTGACTGTGTAACCTTTGTTATTTGATGTGCTGTTCTGTTTGGTTTGGGAGGGGTGTTGATGGTACTGTAGTTTGTTTTATTACTAAAAATGCCCCCCCAAAAAAGATATTTGTTCCAATGGGTGGCCAGGAGGCCGTCCATCAAGCTGATGCCGGTCGGGCGTGCAGCAGGCCGTCCATCGGGCAGAAGCCAGTCAGGCGGGCAGCCGTCCACCGGGCAGAAGTCGGTCGGGCAGGCGGCTGTCCAGTGCCAAGGGCCTTGGGAGATGCAGTTGACGACCTGGAGAGCTGCAGCTGGCCACACGAGGACCTGGAGAGCTACAGGCAGTGACGAGACCTCAGAAGCTGCAGGTGGCAAGGGATCCACCTCGGGGACTGCATGCAGCAAAGAGACCAAGGAGAACTGTTACATACGGAGTGGGATCCATCTCGGGGGTTGCATGCAACAAAGAGACCCGGAGAGCTGTGACATATGGCACGGGATCTATCTCGGGGGTTGCATGCAGAGAAGAGACCAGGAGACCTATTGCATGTGGCGCGGGATCCACCTCGGGGGTTGCATGCAACGAAGAGACCGGGAGAGTTGTTACATGTAGCATGGGATCCACATCAGGGGTTGCATGTGGCGAGAAAACCTGGAGACCTGTTGCATGGGGCACAGGATCCACCTCAGGGGCTCTATGAGAGGAAGAGACCAGGAGAGCTGTTGCAGGTGGCGAGGGATCCACGTCGGGAGCTGCATGCGGTGAAGAGACCTAAAGAGCTGTTGCATGAGGCACAAGATCCACCTCGGGGGCTGCATGCAGCAAAGTTGATGCATCGGCAGAGTGAGGACCCTCTGTGGATGTTGAGACGTCGGCGGAATGGAGACCCTTTGTGGACGTTGAGGCGCCGGCAGACCGGGGACCCTCTGTGGACGTCGAGGCGTTGGTGGACCATGGACCCTCTATGGACTTTGAGGCAACTGAAGACGCAGGAAACGTTGGAGACACAGGAGACACAGCATCCTCTGGAGATGCTGGAGATGTAGCGCCCTCTGGATACGCAGGAGACGTAGCGCCCTCTGGAGACGCAGGAGACGTAGCACCCTCTGGAGACGCAAGAGACGTAGCGCCCACTGGAGATGCAGTAGACGTAGCGCCCTCTGGAGATGTTGGAGACAGACCAAGAGCGAGGACCTCAGAAGACAGACCAGGAGCGTGGAGCTCAAACGGGTCGGCGTCGCGGAGCTCAGCAGATGGGTCACCAGCGAGGAAATCTTTGGCGGTCAAATCAGGAGTAGGCGTGGACTAAAGTTTAACGTTGGCCATGGGCTCAGGGCTGGCTACAGGGTCAGGGCTGGCTGTAAGCTTAAGGACTGAGTCTCTGGAACCCCTCTGTCGTCGACCTCTCCGACGTGGGCGGCAATATGGTTGGGGTTCCGGACCAGACAGAGAGAGAGAAGCAGAACGTACAAGTGATTAAAAACAGGCTTAATCTGGGTCTATGTGTTCTGAATGGGTGTGATCCTTGTACTGCGTTGAAGGAACAGAGACTGTAGGAGATGGGGAAACTACGGGGACTGCAGCAGGCGTGGAAGCAGCCGTAGGGGTTGTAGTTGCAAAGATCACAAGTGTTGTGTAAAAAGAGTCCAGTTCTATGGCAGGGAGATGTGTAGGTGGATGACTGGGACTTACAGCGCCAGAATTGAAGAGTGGCTCCTACCAATTCTTCTCTTCTAACACCTCGTCCAGGAAGTCCTCCATACCGGGTGCATCAAATAGTCTAGGTAAGCGAACATATTCACCCAGCATATTCTTTGTGGCCACCCACCTTTCCCATAGGTTGTAGGAGGTGGCCGAGTCCACAAACCTCCGTGCAGTTTCACAAAGCTGATGATAGTCTTCATCAGACAGTCTGGATAGAAAGTTCTTGTCTGCTGGGTTCTTATTTGATCGCGTCATACTGTCAGAGATTTACTCTGAAGGCATGAGCAAACCCAATGGTACAGACAAGAGTACACAGAAGGCAGGAGATACAAAAATAGATGTTTAATGATAATAAATAAAAGGGCTGACGTGGTAGCAAACTCACACTTGGAAGATAGGAGTAACACAGGAGACCCAACGATGACGTGACAAAGGACAGGACTCACAGACAGGGTTATATACACAGACAAGACAGGACGTGATTACAAACAGCTGGGAACACAAGGAGAAATAAATCAAGACTCAGATGAGACAAAGGATGCACAGACAAGGGATGACCATAAGATGGAGCCATCCTTACAAATGCAACCTATACTCCGGAACGATGTATAGAGCAGAAAATACAGTAATAAGCAACATGCCAACTTCCATTTTGGTGTGTCGCTGCCCCTAGGAGTAAGAAAAGTCACTCAAAAATTGGATTCTCAAATTAAAATCTTAGATGGCCACTAACTAACATATGTAAACCGACCACCCCAATAATTTGAGAAAACAATGCTTGCTAGTTTTTATAATGCTTAAATGTATAGTTTCCTTGAATGATTGAGGTGATCTTTATGCTCTTTTATGGTGGCCAAGGCCATCATTGCCCACCTCATGGTTCTGCCATTGCGCCTTGATGTGAATAAAATTGCTCCTTTGACTCACAAGAATCTGCCACACTGATTCACACAAGCAAAACAAACAAACAAAAAAACAAAAACCTACCACTTTTCTTTTCCACAGTGTAACTCTTATCCACTTGAATATCTTGCAACAAAAACATTAAGGTTTAAGTTGTGTTACACTTAGACTGCTCTTCAATTCAAGGGACTGAGAGAAACGCAATTTCGGTCCTGTGTATGTCCTGTACATATTGCAGTTCTGACAATAAAGTTGACTTTGACTTTGACTTTGACTCAATTTAATGCAAATTACAAATTTAGCTTGCTGGCTGGATATTTAATCTAAACAAACAACCCCGAGCCTTTACCGCCACATTAGCTTGTCGCTGTTGCTGAACATTACAAGAAGAGCATAAAAGGAATCTTGTCACTTATGGCTGATTACATGGTTTCAGTACTGTATGACAGACGAGTCTGAACTGCTCTTTTCTTCCTGCTCCTCTTTTTCAGAGAGCTTCTACACCATCCATATTTGCACTACTTATCCAGTTAAATTTGGCCTAAGGGGACTTATGTACTGCTTCTAAGCAATACATATAGATTCCACCTGGATTTCTTTATTAGGTGTTCTGCATATAAAACCATATTTCTGCTGTTAGATCAGCTTTTAATATGCATGTAACAATAACAAATGGTTTTGACTGGGTTTCTGTGAATATTTATGTGAGGGCAGAACTATGTTTGTGTGTAGAGGGAGGGGGTGGGTGCATGCATTATTTATCTGTACAGGGCTTCTCCCCTGGATAGCTGCTTTTCTGGGTAGAGAAGCAGGGAGTTACCCCTGCTGAGTTGAATCATGTGCTTCTGAAACTTTTATGCTCTTTCAAGGCTGTAACAGTACCACTGCCTGCAGCCTGCTCTCCAAGATGGCCGCTGATTGACAATGCCTGGCGGTCATCAATGAGCTTCATCTCCTACTTAAGGCTGCAGTCCAGTGTTACTCTTTGCTAGAGCATATCACCTTCTATGGTATTGTGTGCCTCTGGTCTGATCATTGTTCCTAGTCTAGGACTTGTTCACCTGTTTGTTCCTGTTTCCAGTTTCCTTGGTTCCTCGGTCCTGGTTCCCCTTGTGGTCTGGAATGGATTCCTCCGGTCCTGCTCTGGATCTTCCCTGGACTCACATTGGACTTCTTCGTGTTCAGGTTCAACTCTCCTCGTGCCTGCTCTGGACTCCATGTGCTCTGTTCACCAGTGCCTGCCTTCCTCGGTTCCCCTTGGACTCTCCTCGGACTCCTCTTTGCAAATCCTCACTGGATTGGAGGATTGGATCTCTCAACTATCCAAAGCCTGTAAGAAAGAACAACACAATTAAATATAATTCATCAGTTATCCCCTGAAGATCTCCTCTGACCACCATCTCCCCCTTCTTCCAGGAGTTGCAGAGAGACGACTGTTTCTGGTTTCACTCTAAACAATAAACACTGTTCCTTTTGTAGGCCCCATCTCTGCCTCATTCTGGGTTTCATAGCAATCTGGGTTCCTTGAGATTATAACAAAGGCATTATCGTTCTCTTTTTTGGTTTCTTCTAGTTATCTCAGTGTCTACATTACAACCCTCCTTCCTCCACGCTCTTCTTCTATGCTAGGCTCTTTTATTCTCTTCCTATCTGTTTCTGTTTGTCCCCTTGTTACAGCTGTCTCGTTTCCTTTCTTATTCTACTGGTGTGCATGTGCTGCATAGCCTAGCTGTTCTCGTCCTCCCCCTCTTTTCTCTGTATCCACTTCTTCTCCTCACATCCTCCTGCAGATGTCAGATCAGACAGAATAACACGACTCCTCGAGGGGAAAAAAAAAGACCCGATTTCCCTTTAGTTCACCTTCAATATATGTACTGTGTGAATAACCCAAAACCTGCACTGACTGTGCTTTACTCACAGAGACTGAACAGGTGATGTGTGGAAGGTCAAGATGTCCTCACAAGGATTGGAGGGGTTTACTTTGAAATGCAATTTGTATGTTTGAAAAGTCAATTTCACTTAAAATGTACGTATTTTGATTACTTATTAAAATGCATGTTATAGTGCACAGTCAAATATTACTACATCCGAGATGAATAAATACAGAAACTTAAATAAAAATATGTTAACATTCATCCATTTATCAGATACAAAATGAGTAGTTCAGTATTTGTAAAACTTTACAGAATAGCTTGAAAAAGGACTCCAAAATTTTGGAGGTTAAAGTTGCTTTAGGATGGCAGCAGACATACAGTACTTTGGTTTTAGGTTCCACACAGATTAATTTTGAGTTAGTAAATCTGGTCAAAATTTAACTCTAGCTTCCTTAAGTACCGGTATATTTTGATGTATAAATTGTTCACACTTGCACAGATGCCCACAAAAAAAAGTAAATAAAGTTCAATAATCCCTGTTAAAAAACAACATTACGTGTTTAAATTATGTGTACCGTAAGTAGCTTTTATATCTTTGCTACAAGAGGTACACAAGATCTATATTAGTGCAAGGCAAAGATAAAAAAATTATTGCGATTAATCTAAAATACTATTTAGGTTAAATGCAATTAATCTAATTACTATGCACAAAATAAATTATGACTCAAATATGTTTAGAAATTTTTTAAGTTACTGTTTTATATGAAAAATGTTCAATACGTTAAAAAATGCACTTTTTAACTGCAGTGTTCCCCTAGCAACTGAAGTGTTTCTAATAACATAAACATGAACAACATCATATCAAATGAATCAAAAGCTATTTGCCAGGGCAATAATGTTTTACGTTTATTTTAGAAGGGAAAATTTGTTTAGGCAGGACCATCATCAGAACTCTCTATGGACTGAGAGAGATGGCAAAAAGCAGGACAGCAGAGCATGAAACATACTTTTGTCTACCAAGAAGTTCAGTCACATACCTGTAACAACAAAAAAGTCAAGCCTTCAGTCAAACTGTATTGCGTTCACATACTTACATTAACAAAAAATGTCACATATTTATGGTACATTTACACACATACATTACATTATTCATTTCTTAAAAACAGGACAATGAAAAATACATGAAGTGAAATACATATACCTGCAGGGCTCAAGGGGTGTTTCTAACTTCTGTAGTTTGTCCATTTCGTCTGGTGGCAATCTTGGTCTTGTGTGTAACAAGGATGTCTCAGTGGCTGTCCATTTCTGTGGATGCTTTTGATCATGTCCAGAGTTTAATTCCATCTGGTTGGAACATCTTGCATGTGTGATTCTTTCTTTTGTCCATGTTCAGTTTGTTGTTCTAATTCTGCAGTATTTGCTGGACTATGTTTAAAATAGCCCACAACTTTTCTGCATTTGGCGAGGACATTGTCAAACACACTACTGTTTAGCAGAGACACTGAGAGAGAATGTTGTAGACAGTGCAGAGGACATGTTCAAAAGACAAATATTTTTCAGCAGCCATCGTGTTTCTTGCACTATGTTCTGACTTCATGTGACATGTTCCACTGCTGAGCAACTTTAATAAAATGTTCTGTGCACGTTTCA
Source organism: Garcialebias charrua (assembly GCA_038048925.1). Taxonomy (NCBI): domain Eukaryota; kingdom Metazoa; phylum Chordata; class Actinopteri; order Cyprinodontiformes; family Rivulidae; genus Garcialebias; species Garcialebias charrua. Next base: position 19,971 of record JBBPBX010017452.1, read on the forward strand.
GTAAAATGTCTCCTGTTTTCACTAGTCATAGCACGTGACTGTAGCTTCCACTGTGCATCAGTATAATGTAACTTTGAGGTAGATATGATTACCCAGAGATGTTCAGTAGGCTCCAGTGAGAGCAACTGTTGGTGCATGTTGTAACATTTTGTAGCTCTTTTATTTTCATACAACTCGTGAATTCTTCTTGTGACGATGTGCAGTGAGGGAGGCTCATACTGTCATTTGTTACGGTTCTAAGGACGTCACACAGACCAGCATCTTCCTCAATGCTACTTGGCCTGCAATTTGCAGCTATCTACTTCCATATAGCATTTGTTAGCCTACCTTGCTTTTATTTGTCTATTTTTTCTCCACACGCTGCATCCAGCTTCATCTGCAGAAGCCTTCCTGCAGTTTGTTACATTGAATGACTGGCTGACATTGATGGTGTGTTTTGAATTGAAGCAATATTTCAGGATCTAGCTACTCCTGCAGTAAGACAGTTTAGCGCTGCAGTGTTTACAGATGACTTTACTTCTATTCAACCTGCCGTCGTGAAAAGTTTAAAAAAATTAATGCCCCATGTAAAAGTTTGGTAACTTTCTTCATGCTTCCGTCCTGCTGGTTGCTGCTACTCAGTTTGGCTCATGTGTGCGCTGCATGGCATAAGCCCTACAAAACATCTCATTGGTTGAGACTTGCAGTGATGCTCCATAGCCAATAGTGATCAACATCCTGCCTCCACTGACCAAGTGTGTTTGTGTGTTTTCACAGACACTGAGAAATGACATACCGGTAATTGCAATTTAAAAATAGTCACAGTTTATATATATATATATATATTATATATATATATATATATATATATATATATATATATATATATATATATATATATATATATATATATATATATATATATATATATATATATATATATATATATATATATATATATATATATATATATATATATATATATATATATATATATATATATATATATATATATATATATATATATATATATATATATATATATATA
>JBBPBX010017452.1:21297-35480 GCA_038048925.1 Garcialebias charrua
ATGTTCAATGTCATTTTGAATTTTAGGACAAGTGATGTTGAAGCGAAACGATTTATGTTTTTAGGTAGCAGACATAAATTTGATCTTAAGAAGTGCAATTTCCAGGGTCACCTTATTATTCCACTTCAAACTGTCTCAAACTGAGAAATTATCTATTAGGTTAGAAACTGGCTGTAAACATTTTTATTTTTGTTTCCATCATCTTGAAAAAAAAAAAAAAAACACTTCAAAGCAATCCTGAAAAAGCACCAATAAATTAGTCTTTTGTTACTGTTTGAGGGAATCCAGTGGCATAAATCACAAATGTTTACCCCAAACACAGGAATAAAGGAAAGTTGCTGTTTTTTGTTTGTTTGTTTATTTGTTTGTTTGTTTGTTTGTTTGTTTTAATTAGTAGAAATAATAAATAAATAAATAACTTCTCAAGACTCTAATGTGTATGTATATTTTCCACGTGCCACAGCAATGTTTATAGTTTCACATCTGGGTTTTATGGTGCCAGAGCAACAGGGGAGCGCAGCATGATATACAATGGCAAGCAGCAGAGAGAAATATGTCAGGGTAACATTAGACTATTACACTAATCCTTCCCATTTAGACAAACTTCAAAGAAACAGTGGAAAACTAGAGTATGAGCCCAGAGGGTTGGTTAAATGTCAGGGGCCATGTGTGTTAATGCGTATCTGTTTGGGTGCTTAAGTGTGTGTGTCTGGTGTGGATGGCTTTTTTAAGAAGGTAACTTGACCCTTGAAGGTGATCCCAAATCTTAATCATGGAGAAATATAATATGTAACACCCCCCACCCACGCACACACACACACACGTTGGTCTTTCTATTTTTGCATGGACTTTGCATTGAATTCAAATTTCAAGGTTCTTTATTGTCATTCGCATCACAAGTGGTACATGAGTTGGAACAAAATTGTATACTCAAGGTCCCAGTTACACCCAAAAATAGCAAAATATAGAATATAAAAAACAGTACATTAGGATCTAAGATATACACAAATATAAACGGGTAGTCCTCTGGTTACGAAGGTCTCGAGTTACGTTTTGTGGATACGACGCATCTCCCATTTACTATGAACAATCTTTTTTTGAGTTACGCAGCCACTGCAGCAGAAGAATACAGTATTGCACTGTACGTGGTGCGGCGGTGGAGGGATACAGAGGCGGAGGGATATAGAGGCGGAGGGATACAGAGGCGAGGTGGACCGGCAGAACCAGGCGCAACAGTGGAAAAGTATAGGCGGAGGCCTTACTGTAAACGCTCTGGACTGAGCTGGACGGCGGTTTTATGTTTATGTTTATGTTTATTAAATTTGTTCATTTTTTTTACAAAAGAAACAATACAAGGCAATCTCATAATGATAGTGTACAAGATGTAAAAAAATGAAAGGTGGCAGAAAGAAGAATAAATCTTATTATATCTGCCCCTTATCTCTAGCCTGGTTTAAACCAGACCCTTGTCCTTCACTTCGCTTTGGACTAGGGTCTGGCATCTCTGCCATAGACAACGATTTCTCCTGGAGATTTTTGAATGGACCAATCAGAGAACAGGAGGCAGAGTTTTGTTAGTTTAGTCTGGTGAGGTCCAGGCTATTCAGATAAATTGCTCAGAAACCACTCGGTGGATATTTTTTCTGCCACCAGTGTGTAATTATATGTCTTTAATTTACTGACTGTTGGCCTAGATGAAACATTTGAGATAAAATTCGATTTTTTATCATTTATTTTCGTAGCGCACCCGAGGCTGTTTGGAAAATATCAAACCGAAACTATTTAATATCCAGCAGATTTGACCATTTCGTGAATTGATTTAGGAACTGTTAAGCTCAGGAACACTTCTGATATAACGTCAGCGGTGAAATATATTTTTTCTCAGCAGAGAAATAATAGTTTTTTACCTTGTTTTGATGAAAATTCGTTCGTGGCGGCAGCCATTTTGAATGACGACGTCAGTCGACATCGTTCAAAACTCCGCCTTCTGCTCTCTGATTGCTCAGGAACACTTCTGATATAACGTCAGCTATGAAATATATTTTTTCTCAGCAGAGAAATAATAGTTTTTTACCTTGTTTTATTGAAAATTCCTTCGTGGCGGCAGCCATTTTGAATGACGACGTCAGTCGACGTCGTTCAAAACTCCGCCTTCTGCTCTCTGATTGGTCCGAACAAAAATCTACCGGAGAAATCCTTGTGGGTGGGTGCAGTCCCAGACTGTGCAGTGAAGGGAAATGAGAATTGAGCGGAGCTGTGCAGGAAGGCGAGGGCCAGGCTACCTTATCTCCAACAATCAGATTAAACAACAGTAGTCAAACCATGTAAACAATAATAATTTTCAACCAACTTTTTCCAACAGTCAGGTTAAACAATAATATTCTTCAACCAACAGTACAAAATTATTAACTCTTTTTTAATTTTCTAACTAACAGTACAAAATGACTAACTCTTTCTAATTTTCTAACTAATACAATACACATCACGTTATTTCACATATATTTTTTTAACACATTTGTTTTGATCATTTTTTTAAATGTAAACATTGACTTGGCATTTTTAACTACATTCTCCAAGCCATTCCATAATCTAATTCCCTGGATTGAGGTAGAACGTCCCTTCAAACTGGTTCTGAATTGTGGTTTTACAAACAACTCTGTTCCCTTAAGATTATAACAACTTTGTCTTTTAACAAAGTGCATTTGGATATTTAAAGGTAATGCATTATTTTGAGCTCTATACATAACTGATAAAATATTATAGTCTACCAAATCATGGAATTTCAATAATTTTAGTTGATAAAATAATGTACTTGATGGATGACGGTAATGCTTTCTAGTGATAATTCTTACAGCTCTTTTCTGTAATACAAAAATAGGCTTTGTGATTGTTTTACACGCTTTCCCCCAAACATCAATACAATAGATTAAGTGTGGAACAATGATTGTGTTATACAACAAATACAGAGCTTTATCATTCAATAGGTCTCTGACTTTGTACAGTACTGCTATCGATCTAGCTATTTTTATTCTTACAGAATTTATGTGTTGTTTCCATGTCAGTTTGTCATCAATGATAACACCCAAAAACTTCACCTCATTCACTCTACAAATCTCAACATCCTCAATTTTGAGTGGAACATCAACAGTTTTCTTTTTATTACCGAATATCATGTAATTAGTTTTTTCTAGATTTAATGATAATTTATTTATTTTAAACCAAGTTTGTATCTTGACAAATTCTGTCTTTATCAATTCTAACATTTGTTCTATATCTTCACCTGAACAGAAAAAAGTGGTATCATCAGCGAAAAGTACACATTTAAGGAGTCCTGACACATTTACCAAGTCATTCACATATAAAATAAAAAGCTTTGGTCCAAGTACAGAGCCTTGTTTTACGTCGTAAACGGAATAGAGAATACAGTACAGCGGATGGACGGAGGAATACAGCGGATGGACAGAGGAATACAGCGGATGGACGGAGGAATACAGCGTCACCAGCATCCCAGTAGGCCATTAACTCTTTTTTCCCTTCATTATGGCTCCCAAACGTATGTGTTTTTTGATAATTATGTAGGGTACTGTGTTAGGATAGGCTAAGTGCTTGGTAATACAGTACTGTACTGTACATGTATATGGTGCAGTATATTTTGACTTACATCGAAAATCGGTTTACGACGCTGCGTAGGAACGGATCTACGTCATAAGTCGAGGACTACCTGTACTCTAAACCAGGGGTCACCAACCTTTTCGAAACTGAGAGCTACTTCGAGGATACGGAGTCATACAAAGGGCACCAGTTTGATAAACTCTTCGGAAATAACAAAGCGTAAATTGAAAAATGTATAATAAAACATATTTTTAATAACATATTTTTAAGATATACATATTAAAATACATGTAGTGTATATATAAATACAAAAAAAAAGAATGAAACCTGAATAAAATGAAATTTTAAATGCAGCTAAGTGAGTTGTGCTTTTTTTTAGAACAAGTCTGAGGGCACCTCAAATAGTCCTTGGGGGCACCCGGGTGCCCGCGGGCACCACGTTGGTGACCCCTGCTCTAAACAATACGCTAATAGATCTAAATAGCTATACTCTCCCACCCATCCATAATTTTTGCCAGCTTCTTCCATTTTTGGGTCGCTGGTGCCCATGTCCAGCAATCACTGTGCGAGAGGTGGAATACACCCTACACAGGTCGCAAGTCCATCACAGGGACACATAGACAAATTTACTCTCTCACTCACACCTAGTATCATGATCGCCTCAGTGTGTGGAACCCACGAGCAGGAAGATGAAGAAACTCCAGTAAAATAAGTAAATGTTTATTATGATAAACAAAACAAAAAGCTGTCGTGGCATCAGACTTACTTTAAAGGGGGAGACACGGAGGGATGATGAACATGAAGCCTTAGGACAAGGACAATCCAGAGACACTGACAAGTACGGTGGCCCCAAGGTGTAAATGAACAACATTTGAAAAAACGGAATTACATTTGAAAAAACACAACAAAAACAACAAACACAACGACATTTGAAAAAACGAATTACATTTGAAAAAACACAACATTTGAAAAAACAGAATTACATTAAGCCAAACCGGAAGTGGCCAAAGCGGAAGTAGAAAAAAACAAATTACATTAAGCAAACCGGAAGTGGCCAAAGCGGAAGTGGCCCGAATCACATTAGAAAAAAAACGGAATTACATTTGGAAAAACACAACAAAAACAAGAAAAACACAACAACATTTGGAAAAACGAAATTACATTAAGACAAACTATTGTTTTTTCCACTTTTTTTACTTTATTAACAACATAAAACCGAACACAGCACACACACACACACACACACACACGCGCACACACACACACACACACACACACACACACTCACACAAACACACGGAGGTACAGTTAGCATGCTATCCTTTAGCCTGTAAACTGTTTTGTTAGATTTTTCTACCTGGATTATTGAGCATGCATCAGGGTGTTTTGTTCATGCTTAAAGAAGACATGACGCTGGAAGAACTCAGAAGGATCTTCAAGGTAATGAAGTTTTATTGACGTACATTTCAGTTTACATTAGTGCGGCGTAATGTGTTGTTTACATAACATGCTCATTGAAACGTTAAATGAAGCCCCCGATTTTGCAAACTATAAATATATTTGTCCACAGAGAACTAACCTAGTGTGTGCTAGTTAGCAAGTGTACCAGCGATTAGCTGTTGAAGTTGACGTAGCACAAATGCTAAAACAAGTTTCTTCAGTTTTAATATTTACACTGGGCAGCTTTGTAATCTGTGCTCGGCTTTAATCTGCAGTCACCACATATCTTAATATATCAGTTGTATGCTTTAAATGCACAGTACCGGTTAGTATTTATCTATAGATAACAACCTTTAGTTTGTTCGGACTCTAAGCGATAGTTTCCCTGGAGGTGTCGCAATGAATTAATGAATGACATTACTGTCAGTGTACAGTAAAATGTACAATGAAATTAGGAGTATCTTCCATACAGAAAGTAATAAAAGCAAACCAACTACATCACACACACTACATATGTACACAGTACTTTATAAAAAATATACCAGTGAAGCTAGAACAGTGGTAGTTCCAGCGGTCAGGTGTTCTTAACTGTGAATGCACATCATGTAAATACTGTTGTAAACTGATGCATGCTCAATAATCCAGGTAGATTAGATCTAGGTAGAGTGTTATGAGCCCAGATTGCTCTGATAGTGGCCTTTAGCTCCTCTGAATTATCACATCTTCCTCTTCATCCTACAACAACTGTTGTAAAGTGTTCTCATATATACAATTGTCAGCTATAAAAATATAACTTTATTTCATCCAATTCTCAGGTGGCGTGCAGGTGCAGCGTGCGTGCCCATGGTTTCATCGTGCTGCTCCCATCGTTGGCTGCAGGACCTGCATGGCAGGATGAAAAAAACTGAATGTTGCCCAAATTGTCGAGCTGATGGTATTAATGATAAGATGGTATTAACGTCCTTTGGTCTTGCTGAGGTATTTTATGCACTTGAAAAAATACTCAGCAATTAATTTTATACACTTGATACATGTCATGTACTTTCAATTTCTTTTTTGTTGCCTGTTCTTCCATTACATTTAAATAATAATAATAAATGTCCATTCCTGTCATCTGTGTATGTTCCCATACACAGACGAAATTCGGCTCTGCATTTAACCCAACCACCACCAGGTGGTGCAGTGAGCAGCCATGGAAGGCGCCCGGGGAGCTGAGGAAATAGTGTGCACTCATAGACACCCCAAGGTGTGTAGTGGCCGGGGTTAGAACTCGAACCTGGGACCTTTGGGTTTCAAGTCGTAAGCCCTGCCACTACACCATCTCTTGGCCCCTAACAAGTAAATATTGTATTTGTGTGATGCTGACTTTAGTAATGATAAATCTTACAGTAATTCATTATTTAGATTTTTTTCAATGTACACATTTCTGTTTTTCTTGTCAATTTTGGTTTGATCTGGCAGGCAACAACAAATAATACTCGTTTATATTTTACCACAAGTCTTCTATATCCATATGTGAATAAGATATTTGAAGTCAGCCATTCTGAAAGTAAACAATAGATCCAATACTTTTTGTTAAACAAACATCATTGTACAAAATAAAATGGTTCTATTACACTTTAGTTGATTTATTTAGACCACTTTTTTACTATCATGTGAACAAGTCTTAAACTGACTGTTTCTCTTCAAGGTTTACACAGAATTTTTTTCTCATTAAACTTATATTTATACAAGGTTAATCTCACCCCGCGACCCGACCCCGGATAAGCGGAAGAAAATGGATGGATGGATGGAAGGTTAGTCTCATTGATTCACAAGGACTCATGGACTCAAGGACTCAAGGACTCATGGACTCAAGGACACAAGGACTCACAAGGAGCTCCACAGTGACTGGTCTGAATGACTATAGACTGGTGGCCCTCACCCCGATAGTCGCTAAATGTTTTGAGAAACTGGTCATGTCCCACATCAAGACAACCGTCAACATCAGCGAGGACCCTCATCAATATGCATACCGTGAGAACCGATCAACAGAGGACGCCATCTCCTCTGTGGTCCACACTGCTCTCACCCACCTGGATCAGAAGGACTCATACGTGCGCATGCTCTTTGTGGACTTCACATCTGCCTTCAACACCATGATCCCCCAAACTCTGATAGACAAACTATCCACACTTGGACTAAGCCCCTCCATTTGTAACTGGGTACTAGACTTCTTAACAAACAGACCACAGTCCGTGAAGATCCACAACTTCTCCTCCTCCACCATAACCCTCAGCACTGGCTCTCCCCAAGGATGTGTGCTGAGCCCTCTTCTGTTCACTCTGCTCACATATGATTGTACAGCCACACATCCAGGCTGTCATATTGTTAAGTTTGCAGATGATACAGCGGTGGTGGGATGCATCACAAACAATGATGAGTCCAGCTACAGACAGGAGGTGGAACACCTGGAGAGCTGGTGCAAAGAGAATAATCTTCACATGAATGTGAAGAAGACAAAGGAGATGATTGTGGACTTCAGAAGGAACAAACACACCCATGCCCCACTGAACATAGGTGGATCTGCGGTGGAAGTGGTCTCCAGCTACAAATACTTGGGTGTACACTTGAATGATAACCTCAGCTGGAGCAACAACACCACCAGCCTGATCAAGAAAGGTCATCAGAGACTCTACTTCCTCAGACGGCTGAGACGAGCTGGTCTGAGCAGCCCAGTTCTCACCTCCTTCTACAGGTGTGCAGTGGAGAGCATCCTGTGCTCCAGCATCAACGTGTGGCATGGAGGCTGCACAGTTGCAGAGAGGAAAGCTCTACAGAGAGTGGTGAAGGCTGCACAGAAGTCTGTTGGAGTCAGTCTCCCCACCATCACAGACATTTACACCTCCAGATGCAGGAAAAGAGCCACCTGCATCATGAAAGACCTCACTCACCCAGCACACTCACTCTTTGCCCCACTCCCCTCAGGACGGAGGTTGAGGAGCATCAAATGTAGAACCACTAGACTGAGGAACAGCTTCTACCCTGAGGCTGTTAGACTCATGAATAAATAAATAATAAGAATAAACACTGCAAAATATCACATCATGCTGATGCTGATCTGTTTTCTTGTTGCTGTGTTCATCTGTGACCATCTGCTCATACAGACTCATGTTCGTGCTGCTGTTTATAATGATGTTTTTCCACTACATTAGGGCTTAGTGTATTACTAGTTGATGTTTCTCTTAGTTAATTCTAGATGTTATTACTGTTTTTCTCTTGCATTTGTTGTTGGATGTAACTGGGACCCCGTGTACATAATCTCGTTTTCATCACATGTACCACATGCGGTGCAAATGACAATAAAGACTCTCTGACTCTGACTCTCTGATGTTGTACATGAGACCTGTTTTAAACTACATCCACAGATGAGGTACAGCCAACAAGATATAATAAAAATTTACGTCAACAAATTTTACAACAATTTACAGCTTTACTAGAATGTTCCAAACATTAAGATGAAATTAAAGAATATATGTAAGGTTCCAATCACAGTATCAAACAAAACTAAAAACATTTAACATTATAATGAAATGATTATGGTAAAATGACAATGTTCAGTCAGGTCATCTGGACAGTTTCTTCTTCTTTTTTTTGTTCTCACAAGAAATAAAAAAACTATCCAGATGACCTGATTGAACATTGTTGGATGATCAGTAACCAGGTGCTGGTCATAAACTTAAATTATTGTGAAAAAGGTTTATTTCAGTAAATTTATTTCAGTAAATTCATTCACAAAATAAAACTTGTATATTCATTCATTACACACAGACTGATTACTTGGAGCTCCTTTTTGCCTGGATTACCGCAGCGATGCGGCATGGCGTGGAGTGGATCAGTCTGGCACTGCTCAGGTGTTATGAGAGCCCAGGTTGCTCTGATAGTGGTAGTGATACAAACTGCTCATACTCAGCTCCTCTGAATTGTTATTCTGAGCAATTCTTCGAGAGACACAGCCGCCACTTTCTCTGTAAAAAATACAGTGAATACGGTAATTGTAGTTATTGGACACTGCATTAAGGAAAACTTAATTCCTTGTCTTTGCTTTATTTTCATTAAAACTAAAATCCAAAATTTCTAAACATTTTGAACAATAAAACAATCTGTCCGTGCAAACCTTCAGAATCAAGCAGATAATCTCCCCAAAAGCAAAGTGTTTTGGTCTCCTTCTGCCGAGAGATGGTCTAAACATGTTCTCCAAGTCTGAAGCAGTCAGGGTATTGTCAGAGAAACATAACACTGGGATTCTGCTGTAGTGCAGCGAAGAACCCTAGACTTGCCAATCCATCTTTGAATCTATTGAGGACAGATGTAGAACAGTGTAATCATTGTATTGTAGCATAGAAATGAACTACTCAATATCCTTAAACAACGTGTATTAAATGCCCTTCCCAACCAAAATTTTTGTTGGAATATATTTGGACTAATTTGAAATGCATAGTCTAATATACTAGGTAAATTAAATTTGGGTTTTTTATTTAGCTTTTAATAAATACATGAAGGTCTTGTAATGTCATTTGCTGTGGTGATGAACATATAAACATATAAATGGCATTACTGAAGTCATACTGCGTCATATGATCATATAATTTTACATTATTTTTAAACGCAGTATATTTTAATACATACAGCAATCATCTTTCCTGCTAAAGAAAAACTCATCTTCCCTGGCAGCTGTTACAGAGAGCACAAAATAACTTTGGTTAACTTGTACAGTGACATGTGTATGAAAAAAAGAAGTTTATTTAAATTTCTAATTACATTGAACAATCTGGGAAGAGTGTGGTCGTGTTGTGCTGAAGAACATGTGTGCGTTTTTTTTTTTTTTTTTTACTTACTCGAAGTCTGATGCCGGTTACCCACTGGACCCGTGTCGGGCGGCGGAAGCGGCCGGTTTACATGCAAAGTCTATGTGGAGACACGTCGAGGCGCGGCGTATCGTGAAGCGGCGCGTTTTGAGTGTTTGAAGCGGCGCGGCGGCACGCGGCAGTTCCTTTCTGCGCACGCGCGCGTCCGAAGCAACCTACGCGTTGAGCAGCGTCGGATCGAAAAGTTGATATTTTGCGGCTCGACGTTGCTCGACGCATCGCAACAACCAATCGGGAGAGCCTCTGCTATGTGATTACACAACGACAACGGGACTTTTTTTGGACTTTTTAAACTTACCCCATCGAGCCTCCATGAATTGGAACCAGACTCCGGTAAGAAACTTGACATTTTTACAGTTGCTGCTGTCCGCTCCAGCGTAGGATCACCCCAAACATAAAAAAAAACGTTTTAATCTCAACAAAGACTGTCGGAGCTGCAGTTCGGCTCGTAGAAAACCCACTCCAGTAGGAACGGGGGTCACGTGCTACTGATTTGATCTGCCAGCAGCATGAAAACACAACAACTGACCCTCTGCCTCCCCCCAGTGCGCATCATCAGACGCGTCTCAGTGTCTCCCAGTGTGACCGTGACAAGCGGCCAAAAGGGGGCGGCAGGAGCGTTCTGACAATTTAGGTGGGTACCCGACATTATGAATGAGTAGTCCTCGACTTATGAATTCATTTCATTCATTCATCAACTTATAAATGAGTTCCGGACCCAAGGACCGTTCGTATGTCGAAAATGACGTAAGTCATATCACATACAAAAAAAAAAGTTTTATTTTTTTTAAAATAAATGAATACATGTTCAGTACTGTACAGTCACCAATCACTTAGCCAATCCTAATATAGTTTTTGAAGATGAAGGAGTGAGTTGAATTGTCTCCCTTTCACATAAAGGGAGCTAGCTCCCTTTATGTGAATGGAGCCTGCTAGGGAGGAGGGAGACAATTCAACCCACTCCTTCATCTTTAAAAACTGTGTTAAGATAGGCTAAGTGCTTGGTAACTGTACAGTACTGTACATTTATCCATTTATTAAAAACATGTGTATTTTCATTTTTTATTTTTAAATTTATAAATAGATAAATGTACAGTATTGTACAGTTACCAAGCACTTAGCCTATCCTAACACAGTTAAGGGGTGAGTTGAATTGTCTCCCTCCTCCCCAGCAGGCTCCATTCACATAAAGGGAGCTACTTTCACTTTCACTTTATGTGAAAGGGAAACAATTCAACTTACTCCTTCATCTTTAAAAACTGTGTTACGCCAAATTTACACTGCATGCGTTCCGGCTCCGCCCCGCTCCGGTCCGACCTCAGCAGCAAATACGCACCCATTATAATCAATGACAGAATTTACACTGGCTCCGCACGGCGGCGGCGAGTAGCGGCGAGCGGACGGCAGTCCGTCAAAATTAGAAATATTTCTATTTCTGCCGGACGCCGGAGCTGTGCCGGAGTCAACTTTTGAAGATTACGTCGCACCAACAGGAAAAGGAACGAGCACAACTTCCGTATTTACAAAATAAAATCACCACGGGCGGACTAATCCTAGCTCTATACGGATTTATTTGTACAAAAATGCTGTCAAACTATCATTTATGACTACGCCTACAAACGCAATACAAGAAATAAATAAATAAATAAAGTATTTTATTCTGAAATGTAATACATCACTTCCTGTTGCTCAAACCATGTCCTGTCGCTCATTTACGAGAGAAGATCAAGGCAGCAGTCTCTACTGTTGTTCTCCTTCTTCCACCGAATGAATTGTTTTGTTCTGACTTACTTATTTATCACTTGATTTATCGCGCGATCTCGCAATTCCCGCGCATGCGTCTCGGAGCGGCGCATCCAGGCGGACCTGAGCAGAGCGGAGGTAGTGGAAACTGGATTCGCTCAGCTGCGACCTGCGGGGCGGGGTGGAGCCTGACTGCATGTAGTGTAAATTTGGCATTAGGATAGGCTAAGTGCTTGGTGACTGTGCAATACTGTACATGTATTCATTTATTTAAATATATATATATATATTATATATTTTTTTATATATATATATATTTTTATAATGAGTTGCGATCGTAAGTCCGAGTTGCCGTAAGTCGGGGACTCCCTGTATATATATATAGGTAGTCCTCGTGGTACAACGGCCTCGAGTTACAACGTTTCGGGGTTACGTCACGTATCTCATAAATAAAATATATATATATATGTTTTTTTTGAAAAGCCTGTTCCGGTTGTACTTCAAGTTTGATGGTAGAAGTAGCAGTAGCTTGACGCAGCTGAAAAACAAAGAGAGAGACCCGCTCTGGACCGAGTTTCACGGCACAAACAAAAAAGCAGTGGAGGTGGAGACCTCACTGGACAGAGGTTGACGGTGGTACCACCGTCAACCTCTGTCCAGTGAGGTCTCCACCTACGGCAGATTGACCGAGCTGACGGCGGTTTTACGTCGTAAACAAAAGGTGCAGTGTCACCAGACGGTAGAAACAGCAAGCTGGGCCGGAGGTGCAACAAGCTAACATGCTAACAGACCTTGCTGCAAACGCTGTGGACCATGTGAAGCAGCTGGAAGCTGCAGAGCTCGGAGGTGCAACGAGCTAACATGCTAACAGAATTCACCAGCTCCCAGTAAGAAATTAATTGTTTTTTTCCTTGATTATGTCTCCAAATGTACTGTATGTGGTTTTTGATAATTATGTAAGGTACTATGTTAGGAAAGGCTAAGTGCTTGGTAACTGTACAGTACCGTACATGTACGTGTATATGGGGCGGCCAGTGTGTATGTGTTTTCCGACTTATGTCAAAATCTGTGTTACAAACGGGCGTAGGAACGGAACTCTGTCGTAACACGGGGACTCCCTGTGTGTATATACATATATACAAAGCTGGGCACCGCTAATTAAAAAGTTAGTTCCACAATTTCTAAAACGCTTATTAATTTTTTTAGGTCCACAATTTCAAAAGCACAAATGTCTTATGAAAATTAGGGGAAGCTAATCTAATCCGCTATTTATATATTTATATATTATATATATATATTTATATATAGCCGGCAGCGTTATGCAAAATTTGCACTACACTGCCAACTGAAAAGTAACAAAAATGATCCTAAAAGGATGAAATTACAAAAATCAAAGGATTTATTTAATACTTTACGTACATATATTCTATTCGGCCACGAAATTAACAAAAAATAGAATGAACTTTTAATCCCTAAACCACTTTTAAATCTCAAATACACGGGTGTGTCGCCACCGCATTTATACATAAAAGTAACCCAAATACATAAAACTAATGAGTCACCGTCGAATGGTCGACACAAAACACACAATAAAATCATCCGGCCACGTTAATTTGGCTTGAAACAGCGGGGTTCTCTACGGATTTATCCATTAGTAACCCAGCACAACCAGCTGGACAGAGTTGTTAGCGTCTATAGGTAGTCAACAGATTTAATGAAAAGTAACTAAAATACATAAAAATAACGACTCACCGTCGCGTGGTCGACACAAAACCCTCAATAAAATCATCCGGCCACGTTAATTTGGCTTGAAACAGCGGGGTTCTCTACGGATTTATGAAGACACCGAGCGCAGCCAGCTAGCCACAGAAGCCCCTGAGTTCAACTCTGACCCGGAAGATGTCAAGATGGAATAGTCCATTTTTAGTAGGGGGATAAAGAAATCGACCGTTTTTTTTATTGCGTATTTAATGATCGTTTTCATCGTAACTATAATTATTTTTATGTTAAATGTACATTAACAAGCAGGATCAATGTTAGGAATGTAGGTGACTGGCCGGGGCGCGGCGGGGCCGGGGCCCCATGCTGATGGGATCCCCAGGCAACGGCATCATTTACCTACATGGTAGATCCGAGTCTGTTCTCCGCTCTGCCCCCCCTTCCAACCCTTCCTCCTCTGCTCTTTATGGTGGGGAAAAAGGTAAAACAAGCAGCATAAGAGCTTGTAAATAAGTGTATTGGTTTTTACTGATAGATAATTAGTTATTAGCGGTACTGCATTTTAAATAAAAATAGCACAAATCCGCTTATGAATTATAAAAGTTAGTCAATCCACAAAAACGCTGACAAAAAGTTTAGGTCCACTGTAAGCGGATTAGCGCTTTAGCGCTCCCTAGCGGTCTGGCGCCCACCTTTGTATGTATATATATATATATATATATATATGTATATATATATATATGTATATATATATGTATATAT